>JAJPUD010005471.1:0-47328 GCA_023553655.1 Myrmecobius fasciatus
GAATTCAAGCCATTCTCCAATTGATAAATGGTCAAAAGATATGAACAGACAATTTTCAGATGAAGAAATTGAAACTATTTCTAGTCACATGAAAAGGTGCTCCAAGTCACTATTGATCAGAGAAATGCAAATTAAGACAACTCTGAGATACCACTACACACCTGTCAGATTGGCTAAAATGACAGGAAATGATAATAATAACTGTTGGAGGGGATTTGGGAAAACTGGGACACTGATTCATTGTTGGTGGAACTGTGAATGGATCCAACCATTCTGGAGAGCAATTTGGAACTATGCTCAAAAAGTTATCAAACTGTGCATACCATTTGACCCAGCAGTGTTTCTACTGGGCCTATATCCCAAAGAGATTTTAAAGGAGGGAAAGGGACCCACATGTGCAAAAATGTTTGTGGCAGCCCTTTTTGTAGTGGCAAGAAACTGGAAATTGAAAGGATGCCCATCAATTGGAGAATGGATGAATAAATTATGGTATATGAATGTTATGGAATATTATTGTTCTGTAAGAAACAACCAGCAGGATGATTTTAGAGAGGCCTGGAGAGACTTGCATGAACTGATGCTGAGTGAAATCAGCAGAACCAGGAGAACATTATACACAGCAACAAGACTATACGATGATCAATTCTGATGGACGTGGTTCTCTTCAACAATGATGTGATTCAAACCAGTTCCTATTGTTCAGCAATGAAGATAGTCATATACATCCAGAGAGAGGCCTGTGGGAACTGAGTGTGGACCACAACATAGCATTTTAACGCTTCCTGTGAATATTTCCATGAATTTTGTTTTCCTTCTTAGGTTGTTTTTTTTTCTTCTCTCTTTCTAGATCTGATGTTTCTTGTGCAGTAAGATAACTGTATAGATATATATACATATATTGGATTTGTCATATAATTTATCATATTTAGCATGTATTAGATTACCTGTCATCTAGGGGTGGGGAGTGGGGGGAAGGAGGGGAAAAGCTTGGGGAAAAAAAAGTTTTTCTCAAAAGTCAATATAGAAAAATCACTCATATGTTTTGTAAATAAAAAGCTTTTAATAAAAAAAAAGAATGAGGACTAAGGAAAATCCATTTGATTTGATAATTAAGAGATATAATTTGGAGAGAGCAGTTTCAATGGAATGATAAATTTAGAAGTCAGACTATTGAAAGTGTAGAAGAGAGTGAGGTGAAAAGAAGTGGAGGCAGCAATTGTAGACAGCTTTTCCAGGGAGTTTATCCATTAACAGGAGAAGAAATATAAAATGAAAACTAGTGAGGATAATCAGATTAAGTGAGGATTTCTTCTTAACAATAGCTTTTTATTTTCAAAATGTACACAAAGATAGTGTTTTCAGCATTCTCCTTTGCAAAATGTTGTGTTCCAAATTTTTTTCCCTACCTTCCCCTCACCACTCTCCCCTAGACAGCAAATCATCCAATATAGATTACATATGTACAATTCTACTAATAAGAGGATTTTTTAATGAAGAGGGAGACATGTTTGAAGAAAGCAGGGAAGCAATTAACTAGCAGAGAGGAAAGACTGAAGATTCATGAGAGGAGATGATGGAAGGAGAAATCTGCTAGAGAAGATGGGATGGAAAAGATAGGATCATTTGTGCATGTTGGTTCTTGTTTTTTGTTCTCAGAGGACCAAAATGACATCACTAAGTTAGAGTCAAAGTTGGTAATAAAGTCTTGCAAGGAGAAAGGCCACATCTTCATGTGAAATATGGGTGAGGGAGGATATGGTGGAGATAGAAAGTTGTGATGTGAAGAACGTGAAATAAAAAGAAGAGGAAGCTCTTAGTGAATGGTCTCAACATTTTTCAATGAAGTATGAGGAAAGGTTGTCAGCTGAGAAAGTAATATTAGGGAGTTTGAGGAGGGATGAAAATGTTTAGAAAAGCTATTTGTGGCAAATGAGATGGTGAACTGATTATTGCAATGAAAAAGGTTCTGAAGTAAAGCTTAAGTTGAGATAATGTAACATTTGTAGTGGACTGGGTCAGTATGGTTTCATGATTTTCTTTGGATCCATTAGGAAGTATGTAAATAGAAGCAAAAACAGCAGATGGTGGAAGTGATCCAAGGTTAGTATTTGGCCAGGTATGCCAGGTAATGGAATAAAGTGATAAGGGACTCAAGTGTAGATGATAATGTATAATTGAATTGGTTTCCCAAGCAGAGTTAAATGATCTAGGAAAGACCTGAGGGTTGGAGGAACTGAAGGTCACAGAGAGGATGAAGAATAGAGCTAGGGATTGTATGACAGAAGAAAAAATGGAATGATAAAAGATTACTATCAGACAAAAGAATTTCAGAGTTCATGAACAAGGAGGTGAAATACTCATGAATAATGGAAATATTAATACTAATTATGATGGTACTATATTTATGTATAACAAAAGTGGAGGAATAGGAAATGAATAAACTGAAGAATTGGGAAATTAGGTATTTGAAGGAGTATTAGTATCTATGTTGAAGTCACTTAGCATGACAGCAGGAGTTGGAAGGAAAAAAAAGTCGGTTCAGGCACTGAACCCATACAGGAAGGAAAAAGAGGGTTCTGGGGGGGGGCTCTATAGATAATAGCTATCAGAATATTCGATTGGATGATTAACGAATTGCGTGAACCTCAAAGGAAGAAGGGCTACTGAGTGATATTAATAGAGAAAGAATCTGGAATTAACAGTGGGAAGGAGTATTCCACCTCCTTTACTATGACCAGTAAAAATATAATCAGTAGTGAAAAAGGTGGCCAAGGATGTCACATAATCAATCATAAAGAAGCCAAGTCTCAGTGAGGGTCAGAAGATGGAAGGAGTAGGAAAAGGAAAAAGACTTTAAAAAGCCTTCTTAAGAAGTTTGTTAGCTATGGAGCAGGTGCATTCCAGAGAGCACAGAGGAAAGGGTGTGCAAATCCGGAGTGGGGTATTGAAAATGTAAGTTTGCTGCCTTTGCAGCAGCTTTCCCATTCCTGTCTCTACATCTTCTACAGAAAACTGTGAAATTATCTGAAGTTACTGGGAGGGGGCAGCTAGGTAATGCAGTGGATAGAGCATCAGCCCTGAAGTCAGGAGGACCTGAGTTTGAATCTGGTCTCAGACACTCCTGAGCTGTGTGATCCTGGGCAAGTCACTTAACCCCAATTGCCTCAGGGAAAAAAAAGAGTTAGTGGGAGTTACTTTTTATCAGACTTCTCCCAGCTAAAACCTGTTTTGCTTCAACAGAATCCTGCCTAGCTGGCTTTCTGCCTGCTTCTCTTTTCTTCTTCAGTTTGAGTCTTTGCCCTTTTTTCTAATAAAACTCCTCCCTCACTATATTCGGGATGCCTAAAATCCAGAGCCCAATCCAAAGTCCCCCAGATGGATCCCAAGCAGATCCAGAGTTTCCATGGTCCAGAGCCAATTATAGTGGGATAATAATAGAAGCTGACATTTACATAGGCTTCAGTGTTTACAAAGGGTTTTACCTCCATTATCTCACTTTATTCTCTCAATAGATTCTTATTACTTGAAAGTAGTAAGTATTAAGACCTCTTTATACATGTGAAAACTGAGATTCAGAGAAATAATGACTATCTCCTTAACCTCTTAGTGAGAGGCAAAGGTTAAAAAAAAGTTAAATCTAGTTTATTCCTTTTCTCTTTCTACTTCCATCCCTTTGAGATCAAAGACATCAGGGTTCATTCCCATTCCTCTTTTTGATATAGATCGTCATTTCATCTGTGTAGAAAACTGTCTGTAGAAACTAATTCCATTGATGTAAATCAGCAATTCAGCTGAAATTTAGAGCCTTAGAGCATTTCCTGGAACACCAAGGCTATGATTAATCTGCACATGGTTAAGCAACTAATGCTCAGTTAGAAATAGGATTTGAATCTAAGTCTTCCTGGCCCAATATTGTAACATTTTGCTTCTCATCTTATTATTGCAATTTTTATAGTGAAATTAACAATTATCAATAAGCATTTCTTTTTTTTTATTTTAAAAAAATTTGTAGCAAGGCTGTTAGGGTTAAGTGACTTGCCCAGAGTCGAACAGATAATAAGTTTTAAGTGTGTGAGGGCACATTTGAACTCTGTTCTTCCTTTCTCCAGGGCCAGTACTTTACCCACTGCACCATCCAACTGCCCCATCAATAAATATTTCAACATACAAGATACAAGAAAAAGAGGATGAAATTGTGAGATTCTGTAACCACTTTTTAAGGTCCATATTAAATTTAATAAGTCAAAATAACTTTTTTCTGAGTCCTCTTTTGCATAATATATAGGGACATATATTGGACTTGTACAGGGTAGTAAACTCTTTATCAATGCAGATTAGCACATTTTCTGAAACTTAAAGTCTAAAGTTTTTGCTTTAGCATTAAGTAGCCAGTATTTTTCAGAAGCAGAATCTGAATCCAAGTCTTCTTGGGTTTAAAGCCAATTCTATCCCTTTAATAATAATAACAAAATTCACAGTTGTCTCTGGTTCATGAAAACAATAACCTAAATGATTAGCAGATAATAATACTTTCTACCCTGTGGAGGGGGACAATATTTTAATTCTCTTTGCTTATTTCCAGAATGTAATTAGTTTGTAATGGGATGCAAAAACAGACTGGAGAATAGAAGTTAGGAAGCCAAAGCCTTTTAAAAACACTCAGAGAACAGCTGTCTTTGCGTAACTTGACTCTTCTCTGCCCTGAGTCAGCTTCCCTTTCCTCCCCCACCCTATATCAAGCTTGCCCTTTTCGAAATGGGATTACTCTGAGACACTGGATGAGCTCTGTTCATTCCTATTCCTCTTTCTGATCTTCCCCAGATAGAAATGGTCCCTCCCTCATCTGATCTCATGGTACTTTCTATTCCTCTTGTGTTCTTAATATATTCTATTTTAAGAGGGAAGATAATTGGATTGGGATTTCACTAGTAAAGCTAATGTGCTACTACTATATGCCAGGAATTAATAACAAGCACTTTGTGATTATTTTCTCATTTGATGCCCATAACAATGCTGGGAGATAAATGCTATTATTACTCCCATTTTACAAATGAAGAAACTGAGGTTAAGGAACTTGCCCAGAATGACACAGTTAGTAGCATCAAAGGCTGGATTTGAATTAAGGTCTTCTTCACTAGTTAGGTTGGCTCTATCTAATGCTCCCCCTCATGGTCCCAGCAAATTCTGCCAATGCAAACAGCATTTACTCTGCAATTTACAATTTTAATGAGTGTCTGGGACATTAAAGAAATAAGTGACTTACAAGCCCTTACCTAGAATGTGTCAGAAAAAGGACTGGAACATAGGCCCTCTGACTCTCAATAAGCATTCAGCAGCAGGGCATATTTAATATATATATATATATTTTTTTTTTTTAAAGTCTCTGGACCTTATTACTGCTACATAGGATAGTGGAAAGAAGTGCTGGATTTGGAAACAAATGGGTTTGAATCTTCTCTTTGACATTTCATATCTGTAACTGTAGGATCTCAGGCAAGTCATTTGACTTCCCTAAACCCATTTCCTTATCTATAAAATGGGAAATTTCCAAAAATGGTTATAAGGAATGTGCTTTGGAAACATCAAAGTGTTAAATAAACTGTTGGGTGATTGTTCCTAGATTTTAAGATCTTCAAGGGCAATGATTGTGTCTAATCATCTTATCCCTGTGCTGAGAGCAGTGTTCGGTACACAGCAGGGGCTTAATATACGTTTAATGAATGCACTGTTTGCTGTCAGAGTTGACAGACATTTGTTACCTGTTCTTGAAGGGCTTCCAACCTTCACTTTCTTAAACCTTGGTTTCTGAGTCTGGAGTTGGAGGGGAGAAAGGAACAAACTGCTTTAGAATAGAACATAGAGTAGGTAGTGATGGATTGTGCACTATTCATCTCCTTAAAAAGTCTTCCTTTTTCAACTGGTTCCACTCTGTCATATAACATACAAAAACAAATATGAGTCCTTGTGCCCTACAGGATCACATATCTACAATTGGAAGGGACCTACGCAGGAGACCATCTATTTCTATTCCTTTGTTTTACAGAGGAGGAAACTAAGACTCTGGGAAAATGGAACACCTAAGTCACACAGGTGGTGAGTGAGAGCCAGATTCCCTTTTGTTATAGTACCTAGTGCAGGAGCAGCTGGGGGATTGTAAACCTGTCAGCCTGTTAGACTTTATCCAGAGCAGTCTGAAGTTGCTGGCCACTTCTGCTCTGTCGTTATTGGGCTCCTAGCAGTGTGATTCAGTGACTGGAGGGCCAGCATCAGACTCAGAGAGACTTCAGGCTCTTCCCCCGACAACATACTGACTCTCCAAGACTGTAAGGTACAAATGAGCTGCTGATCTACTTCAGTAGAGGGAATTTCCACAAAGGAAGTTCTTTATACTGATAAAATCACAAATTTGTGGAAAGAAATTATGAGTGTTACAGGGTGCAGTAAGGATGGGAATTTAGGGACCTATAGAAATGAAGCTTTCTTTGCCAGGAATTTGAAAGCAAGCAGCCTAGCTAACAGAGTCTTTCTGTTTACCATGAGAAGGTGGCAGGGACCTCTGTAAACCTTGTGGGGTCTGGGGAAGATCATGGTTAGGTACTAGGGTTTCCCTAAAAGCCTCTCCTATAGATATGTCACTGTGTGTCTTCCCAGGGAAGACAACACTCCAACAGTGTCAATGTTCCCCACTGCCCTTGGGCATCTTGTGGGCTGTGGCTAAGCTGGGTACTGCCCCATTGGGTGTGGTCAGCCTGAGCCCAAGCTGATACAGCCTTTCTGAGACAGCTGAGGGAGGGCTGCTTCACTGGCTTGGCATTCTCCTGACACTCCACCCTGACTAACTTTGCAAAGGGGTTGGAGAGCCACAATAGGCATCCATGGATTTCTTTTCTCTTCCTACCCCTGGGGTTGCTATGCTCTAATATCTTGTAGATCAGGTGTTTTTAACCTGGGGACTGGGAACTTGGTTTTTTGGTCATATTTTGATAACTATATTTCAACATGATTGGTTTCCTTAGTAAAACACATTCCTACATATTTTACTTTATGATTTTAAAAACATTATTCTGAGAAATAATCCATAGGCTTTACCAGATTGCTAAAAGGATTCATGACTCAAAAAAAGTTTAAGAATCTTTGGGCTAGGAGGCCTGGCACTAATGTTATTCATGGAGCAGCTACAGGAGTTGCAGGGGCCATTCACAGGATCCTAGAATCATAGGCTTGGCTGGAAGAGAGCTTGGAGACCATCTGGTCCACCCCTTCATTTTACCAATGAGAACACTGAGGTTTAGAGAGCTGGTATGATTTGTCCAAAATCCTACAACAGCAGAAACATATCTGAATCCAGCTCCTCTGACTCCCAAGCCTGGGACTCATTTCACTGAAATGTGATGCCTCCCCTCTGAAGATCTTGTCAAGCAAATAGTCTGAGACCACTCCAAACCAAATTCCACTGTAATCATCCTTTCAGTGATGAAAAAGTTGCTCCCCTCCCCTTGCCTTTTTTTTCCTGCTCTGTTTCCAAGATGTACAATCCCTTGAGATTCTTCTTTCAGCACTCTTTCATATATTCCCATTAATGTTGCTTCCTCCTAACCAAGGATCATCCATTAGCTCTTTTCTGTAGGTCAACATTCCCACTTATGATTAGGGTAAAACTGAAGGAGATGGGAGGGAGATTAAATATCTCTAGAAGTTCATCCTTAAAGAAGAACTGCTCTATTGGATGGGCTTTTCCTAACCTCCCTATCACTGAAGTCAAGGGGCCTGGATAAAGTGAAAATACTATGATGAAATAGGTGTTATTGTTGCTCAGTTATGTCTAACTCTTTGTGATTCCCTTTGGGATTTTCTTGGTGGAAACACTAGAATGATTTTCCATTTTCTTCATCAGTTCATTTTACAGATGAGAAAATGAGGCAAACAGAGTTAAATGACCTACCAAAGATCACACAGACAGATTTGAACTCGGGAAGATGAGTCTTTCTGATTCTAGACCAGCTACCCACTGACTTAGCTGAAAAGACAGTGCAATGATGAAATGGTAGCTGCTTGAAATTAAGACTGCCCTGGAGACTTGGCAGCACCAGTAGAAAGAAGTGACATCCTCATGAATGTGAATGATCATCAGACATCATAATGGACAATAAGTATTTGGTATATCAGAGGCCTGGATCCTACTGGATTAATATGCCTAAATGGCAATGCTATTTTGCAATTTTTCCCCTTGGTAAAATATGTGCCCAAGACAACTCCATCACTGATATACTATTCTAAGTTTAATTTTTAAATTAATTCTTTTTCAATCAAAAAGAAAAACAAACTCCCTATTACTTTTCTGAAGTTTAGAACCCAGTGAATCAATCAGAAAGCATTTGTTACCTACCATATGCTAGGCTCTGGAGAAACAAAACAAACCCGCCCAAAAAGGAAAAAGTCTGAAACCTTGAGGAGATTACATTCTATTAGGGGAAAATATACACATATAAATAAGTGCATAATGTAAACAAACCAATGCAAGACAGCTGGATGTATGTGACAGAACTAGAAAAGGGAAGTTCTAGCACTGGGAAAGTGGGGAACGTAATCATGGGAGGTGGCACTTGGACTGAGCTTTGAAGGTAGTTCTGGGAACTAGCTGGTGATGTCATTGCTCCCCCTTGCCCTGGGGCTTCTTGTATGACTGTACTGGGTGAGGCCAGTCTGTTATTAGGCAGAACCTAGGATGATAAAGCCTTTCTGAGGGAGCCAAGAGCTATATCTCTGACACAGCATTACTTCAGAACCTCTGCCCTACCAAATCAAGTTCATTCAACAAGCATTTATTAAGTGCCAGCTGTGTTACAAGTACTATGGCTACAAAGGCAAACAAAACAATCCTGACCCTTAAGAAACTTATATACTCTTGGAGAGATGTGACATATACACAGAGAAGTAAATATAAAGTATATACCAAATAGACTAGAGATTGGGTCTGGATCTGACATTTCATTGGTAAAGGAAACTCCCAAATGAGGAAATTCCCTCCCTTTACCAATGTAGATCATTGCCATCTTTGCAACTTTCAGTCTAGGAGAGTTGCTGAGAATGCTAAGGGGTTAAATTCCCAGCTGCACCCCCAACTATCTCCACCCCCCACCCCATGCTCCACCTCCATCCCTTCCCTTGGAAGGACATGAACCCAGAGACAATGTATTACTAAGAAGGAGAAAAAGCTAACTGTAGATATTGAAACTTGAATTGTGTTCAGAAGGGAGTTCAAGCATCTATAAAAAGAGAAAGGACAAAGGACTCAGTTCTAGAAATGAGGGCTCACCTGGACAAAATCAGGGGGTCAGGAAACAGAAGGTGTTTTAGATGGATTAGTTAAGAAGCCAGTTTGGCTAGAATGGAGAGCACATGAATGGGAAACAAACAAAATAAAACTGGTAAGATAGATGGGATTCATATTTTGGAGGACTGGGAATTTTGCGTTATCCTAAGGGCTTGAATAGGAGAGTGACTTGATCAGGTTTGCATTTAAAGATTATCCACGTGGCAGTTATGTGGAGACTGAATTTGAGAGAGACCTGAAAAATACTTGAGAAGCTGGGATGTGGTATCGTGGAAAATAGCCCCATGCAAAGGCTCTCAGTCCAGAAGTAATTTAGGGCTTGGGAAATCTGGGACCCTGAAAAGTTCTGCATGGTAGCTCTACCTTTCTTCTTTTTTTTTTTTTATTAAAGCTTTTTATTTGTATAACATATGTATGGGTAGTTCCCCAGCATTGATCTTTACAAAGCTCTCCATTACAACTTTTACCCCCAGTCCCTTCCCCTCCCCTAGAGGGCAGGAAGTCCACTACATGTTAATAATGTTGAAATACTTGACAAGTCGTGCAAGAAAAATCCTATCTACAAGAAAAAAAAGAAAATCAGAGAAAGGCAACACAATGCAAGAGATCATGAATATGTTATGTTGTGGTCCACATTTCATATCCCTCTCTCTGGGTGTATATGGTTTTCTTCAGTAAACAATTGGAACTGGTTTGAGACAATTCTTTGTTTCAGAGAGCCATGTCCATCAGAATTGATCATCATGTAATATTGTTGTTGCTGTGTATAATGATCTCCTGGTTCTGCTCATTTCACTCAGCATCAGTTCATGCAAGTCTCTCCAGGCCTCTCTGAAATCGTCCTGCTGGTCGTTTCTTACAGAGCAATAATATTCCATAACATTCATGTACCATAATTTATTCAGCCACTCTCCAATTGATGGGCATCCATTCAGTTTCCAGTTTCTAGCCACTACAAAAAGGGCTGCCACAAACATTCTTGCACAGGTGGGTCCCTTTTGCTCCTCTAAGATCTCTTTGGGATATAGGCCCAATAGAAACACTGCTGGGTCAAAGGGTATGCACAGTTTGATAACTTTTTGAGCATAGCTCCAAATTGCTCTCCAGAATGGTTGGATCCGTTCACAGTTCCACCAACAATGTATCAGTGTCCCAGTTTTCCCACATCCCCTCCAACATTCATCATTATCTTTTCCTGTCATTTTAGCCAATCTGACAAGTGTGTAGTGGTAACTCAGAGTTGTCTTAATTTGCATTTCTCTGATCAATAGTGATTTGGAGCAACTTTTCATATGACTAGAGATAGTTTTAATTTCATCATCTGAAAATTGTCTGTTCATGTCCCTTGACCACTTATCTATTGAAGAGTGGCTGGAATTCTTATAAATATGAGACAATTCTCTATATATCTTAGAGATGAGACCTTTATCAGAACCATTAAATGTAAAAATGATTTCCCAATTTGATGCTTCCCTCCTAATCTTGTCTGCATTAGTTTTGTTTGTACAGAAACTTTTTAACTTAATATAATCAAAATTATCTATCTGGTGTTCAATTAGGAGTTCCAGATCTTCTTTGGACATAAATTTATTCCATCTCCACAGATCTGAGAGGTAAACTATACTACGCTCCTCTAATTTGCTTACAATATCACTCTTTATATCTAGATCATGAACCCATTTAGATCTTATCTTGGTATATGGTGTTAGATGTGGGTCAAACCCTAATTTTTTCCACACTAGTTTCCAATTTTCCCAGCAGTTTTTGTCAAATAGTGAGTACTTATCCCAAAAGCTGGGGTCTTTGGGTTTATCAAACACTAAATTGTTAAATTGCCTAGATTGTCCTGATAACCTATCCTATGCCACTGATCGACTGCTCTATTTCTTAGCCAATACCAAATGGTTTTGATGACTGCTGCTTTATAATATAGTTTTAGATCTGGTACAGCAAGGCCACCTTCATCTGCCTTTTTTTTTTCATTAATCCCCTTGAAATCCTTGACCTTTTGTTCTTCCAAATGAACTTTGCTACTATTTTTTCTAGATCTGTAAAATAATTTCTTGGGAGTTTGATTGGTATGGCGTAAATAAGTAAATTAGTTTGGGTAATATTGTCATTTTTATTATATTCGCTCTGCCTACCCATGAGCACTTAATGTTTTTCCAATTGATTAGGTCTGATTTTATTTGTGTGGAAAGTGTTTTGTAGTTTAGTTCGTATAGTTTCTGACTTTTCCTTGGCAGATAGATTCCCAAATATTTTAACCTATCATCTGTTATTTGGAATGGAATTTCTTTTTGTATCTCTTGCTGCTGAATTTTGTTGGTAATATATAAAAATGCTGATGATTTATGTGGATTAATTTTGAATCCTGCAACTTAGCTAAAGTTGTGAATTGTTTCTAGTAGTTTTTTAGTTGAGTCTCTAGGGTTCTCTAAGTATACCATCATGTCATCTGCAAAGAGTGATAATTTGGTTTCTTCATTACCTACTCTAATTCCTTTTATCTCTTTTTCTTCTCATTGCTAAAGCTAACATTTCTAGTACAATATTAAATAGTAATGGTGATAGTGGGCAGCCTTGTTTCACTCCTGATCTTATTGGGAATGGTTTGTTTGTCTCCATTACATATGATGCTTGCTGATGGTTTTAAATAGATGCTACTGATCATTTTAAGGAAAAGCCCATTTTTTCCTATACTCTCTAGTGTTTTTAATAGGAATGATTGTTGGATTTTATCAAATGCATTTTCTGCATCTATTGAGATAATCATATGGTTTTTGATAGTTTGGTTAATATAATTAATTATGCTGATAGTTTTCCTAATATTGAACCAGTCTACCTTTCTTCTTTATGGAGATGAGAATTCATTAAGACTCAAGTGGGACACAGCCCCAGCCTGAGAAAGTAACTGGGAAGATAGATACCCTGGCCTTGTTACTTAGACATTATCTAAGGAGTTGGGTAATTTGGGGAGAGGATAACTCATATTTATATAGTGCTGCTTTGTAGTTTACAAAGTGCTTTACTTATAGCAATACTAGGAGATTGGGAGAAGAAGTAGCACCATCCTATTTTATAGATGAGGTAACAGAGACAGAAAGCTAATAGAGTTTAGACTTGATCCCAGATCTTCTACACCACAATTCAGTGCTTGGCAATTACGACTAACTGTTGTGTCTCACTAAAGTAACTGTAAGAAAATCCTAATGATACTGTCACATCCCATGTCCTCTTACATGCGTCATCCGAGACTCTTCACTTTCTTACTCACCATGTTCAACCCATGGTCAATTATGTAGTTTCTACATACATAACATCTTTTGTTTATGTCCCCTTCTCTCTTCTGTCACCCTGGGGCAGCCCCCTATCATCTGGTGCCTGAATTATTACAATGGCTAGTTGGTCCCCCTATCTCAAGTCTCTCCCAATTCCAATTTACCATCAATCAAACTGATCTTCCTAAGATTCAGATCTAACTACATCACCTTTCCCCTCATTTAACAAAATTCAGTAGTTCCCTATTCTACAGGATCAAATATAAAGTCTTCTCTTTGGCTTAGAAAGCCCTTCATAATCAGATCCTTTCCTTCCTTCCAAGTTGAGTACTCTATTGTACCTAACAGGGGTAGAATGAGTGTAAATAGCAATTGTTTTCTGTTCTAGCCAAAAACTTAGAGAATCTTCCCCTCTCAGACTGATATTTTTGTGATGATAAATTGGCCCATCTTTTGTCTCATTTCTTACCTAGGCCTCAGGCCATTCAATGGATATTGCCTCAGACAAACCAAGACCCAGGAAATACCTTAATTTAGAAAAGCCAAAGTTACTCATAGTCATCCAGGTTATCACCAGTGGTCCTGAATTTCATATTGCTATTGGATTTAAGTAACTCTAGAAATGAGGCAAACCACTTTGTGCAATTCTGCCTCACTTAAATTCAGTTCATGCATTGTCAAAACATCATACCATGATATCAATGGTCCTCAAAAATGAAGGACAAACAATAACAACAGCAATCTTCTCCTCAAATGGAAGATAAGGTTTTGAAGAAGAAAGTTCAGTTTCTAGCTTAAGATATGATTTTAAAACATTCCCTTTTCCATTCTGTGCCACAGTTATACATCTGCTAGATGTTCTCCTTGTTCCTAGAATGTTTTGTAGCTTCATTGATGGTAAATTTTTTGACATTTATTAGAGGTAAATTCAAAAGCTGTAGATATTAAGAAATCACTTTGTAAACAATAAAAAGATATATGTGTGAACGCAATATTGTTGTTAGGAGGAACCATTAAATATGTACTGAGCATTTATTCTGTGCTAAGTTGTGTAGGAGATATTAACTCTTCACAGCCCTTCTAAGAACTGGCATACTAAAGTAGCATACCATACCTAGTATGCAAATTCAAAGTAGTCAGTTTTTATTACTTTTCAAAGCAAATATTAATCTATTTTTAAAAACAATCTGAAGCTTTATTCCATTAGTAAATATTCAAATTAGGATTTATTTGCCCTTTCCTACTTGGATTTTTCTTGTAGCTCTTTGCCTTCCAGCAGGTAGCCATCTGCTCAGTCTTGATCACAGTGCTTTAATTCCATATTGACTCCTCCATTTTATAATTCCTATATTCTATTCAGGCTTCAAGAATACGACCTCATTTGGCATAATTCGTACATGCTTTTTATATGTAAATTGAACTTAATACCAGACTAATCAAAAATAATTAGGAAAGTAAATATACTGTACCTCAACATTAGTCAAATATCCAACACAAAGTAAGGATGATTTAGAATTTTACAATATTTTGAATTATCCATTGTATTTTCTCTAGTTTGTTCATCCTTCATTTTGGAAGAGGACCAATGACATCATGAGGTGAACTGCCTGTAAACTGAATTTAAGTGAAGTAGACCTGTACAAAGCTGTCAGGTTTGAGGTCTACTGTTACCCTCAACCTGGTTTAGCCCGTCTCCTGAGACTTTATAGGGTGTGGTAGCTGCACATGCTACAGCTTCTTGGAGTCACAGGTGGGAGTTCAGTAAGAAGTAAATATCAAAGGTGGAAGAATAGCTCTGAAAAGGGCTCATACCAGAGGTCTTGGTCCTCCCTGAACATCCTATGGAGACTGACAGCCCACGAACAAACACACACATACACACACACACTCCATATATTCACTTTTCCGAGGGTAACAAATTTTTTTTTCATGAGGGGAAGATTTGGCTGACTTTCTAATCTTATTCTTTTCTTATAATTCATTTGGCACATTTACAGCATGCAAGATGAGGAGAGATGGCTGTTTGACAGAACTGTTGAAGACAGCTGAATCTCCTTCCCTCTCAGCGCTGGATTTAGGACCAAAGGACTTATGTCTACTACTTCATACCTTGTAATCTTGAGCAAAACATTTAGTTTTCTCTGGACCTCAATTTCCTCATCTGTAAAATATAAGTTTTGATTTAGGCCAGTGTTGCCACACTCAGTTAGAAACAGGGGCCACTAAACCACATCCTTGTGGGTGTATATTGACTATGAAAACACATATTAATATTATCTATACTATATTATATTTTTATTTATTTTCTTAAATATTTTCCAGTTCCATTTTAACCTGGTTCTGGCAGCATCTGGGAGTGTCCTGTTTGAAACCTCTGATCCACATTGTTTTAGATCTTTCAATCTCATTTATTCCCTAGCTAGATTCCATCTTCCAAGCACATTTTTCTCTCATGTGGAAAATACAGGTAACTCAGGAACCTGCTATTATGATAAAGTATCTAACTAGATTTTTTTATCATCATTGCCCAGTGTTTGTGGTGGAAGGAGGACTAGGACATAAAAACACAATCCAACTTCTCCCTCTCCCATTAGCACTTACAATTTAATCTTTTCTCTCATATCTAAACTTCTGGGACTCCAAACTCCTGCTAACAAGTGTATCATTTTTCATCTATATCTGTATCTTCCTTTCTCCTACATAGACCCACTCTTCTTAATCTCTCTTTTCTCTCATGAATATACTTTGCTAGTAAAGCAGAGTATACCTTTCTGGTAATTCTGGTATACCTTTAACAATAGCAATTAATTAGAGTACATTCCAATGTTCTCTAAGTAGGCCTGAGGCATAATTGGTAGCCAGGCACTCACTTTTTCAGAAATATCAGGCTCTAACATATAAATGATCTACATTTTCTTAGAGCTCAGATTCCTATAATGAATGAATATTATTTGTTAGCTGGACTTGTTAGCTTTGGGTAGCATAAAAAAAAGACAGGAGAGTCGATTTAAACCAATGAGCATTTATTATATACTTACTATGTGTAAGGTGTTATATGTGCCATCCCTGTTCTTAAGGAGCTTTCATTCTGCTGGGTAGATTAAACATGTAAAAAGTTAAGAATATGGAGTATCCCATGGGCTTCTTTCAAATCAAAGAGAATGTTCCCCTAGGTTCAAGGTTCTCTATAAGTTTATATTCCTAGTACTATAATTCTTTAGTATATGATGTGTTTTCCTTTTAATTAGGTCAAAATTTACTCATAGAAAAGGTATTTTCAGGAATGGAATTTAAAATTTACAGTGTAGCATAACTGTATCCCTCTCCCCTATAAATTTAGGTTATATTTTCTTTCAAACATGAATACTTTTTTGAAAATAAGGAAGTACAGATATTACACAGGTAAAACCTATATATGGTGCACTGAAACTTATACTTTCAATAATGTAAGGTTGTTTCTGCTCTCATGCTGGCTCTGAGATGCTCCTCTTTGGGCAAGATGTTTTGACTGGGGTATATGTTGTGGGTGAGTACTAACTCAGGCCTATCAGATGGTTCAAGTTCAAGGCTGGAAAGAGGTGCAACATTTAGAGATTATCCAACATTTAATGAAAAAAGAAGTTTTACTTAATGACAACATTAAAAAGGATAAAATACTGGTTCAAATAAATATAGCTCCCTAGAGTCTAAATGCCATTGATTATATCTAATCAAAGGTGTATTGGGTCAAATGGATAAGGTGACCTCAGAAAGAACATCCATTATATCTGAGGTACACTGACTCCTTATGGGTTGTCATTTTTATGCTTGAGTGTCCACACTATCAACAATTCCAGTCTTAGTTCTCTGGACTAATCAAATAGAAGGAATAGTTTCCCAGCATTTTAGAAGATACAATTATCTTACTATTTATGGCAAGGAATCTGGTAGATATTCCCCCTACTATATCATATTAGTTTGTTGGACCTATTGGGTTTATTTTCAGCTAAATATGCTCAACTGATCTATTCACTGGCTATATCTGACCATATCGGATTGTAACTGAACTGTGATCTTTGCCTAAGATACAGCTATGCTCTTTTCAAAAGAATGAGCATCTACCCTAGAATCATTTGGAAGCCTTCCCATTTTTGTTTCTTCGGAATCTTGGATCTCAGGCCTGGCTTCTGCTGAGCAAGTTTCTCAGCTCTTGATGTCAAATTTTCTCTCTTCTTAACATTCTCTACACAGAAATCTAGGGTTCAAGAAGCAACTGTTTTGAATTTCCCTTTCAAGCAACATGTAAGCACATCTCCTGTAGCCATGTGCTTCTGCTATAGTATATTACATCACAATGGTGGAGGAAAATAATCTTCAATTTCTTATATTCTTTAAGAGGCCCAAGTATTTTCTCAAAAGCTCAGAGGTGACTCCTAAAAGCTTATTGGCCAAGCTGACTGATTGCTAAAGGGGATTAGTTGTCAAATTTTTGAAGAAATTATTTTATTCTTTGTTGTCACATTATTTAGGTATTTTATATTCAGTTTTCTGTTTAGGAAAACTCCCCAGTTTGAACAGGAACTTTCCTCATCCACATTCTCTCTATATAAATGGTCAACAGATATTACTATATGAGAAAGAAGAGAACATAAGTAGGGGGAACAGGGGAAGTTTCCCAGAGGAGATGACTGAAATGAGTGGAGCCTTAAAAGAAACCAGTTAGCTGGTTGAATAATCATCCAAAAAAAAAAGCATTTATTCATGGATTAACATCAATCTGAAGGCAAATTTCTTGTGGAGTACCCCCAGTTCCTGGCTCTGTCCTATTCAATATGTTTACCAATGTGTTGAATGAAAAACTAAAAAAGATACTTATCAAATATTTGGATTACACAAAACTGAAAAGCACAACTAATATATTGGAGATGTGTGGATCTAGAGGGTATTATAGCTATAAGGCATTTTCAAAGGTGCTGGCAGGTATATAAAAATAGACAGTAGCTTGTTCTGAGAGGATAAATACCTTGCCAGCTGTGGTCACATCCCCTGCCTCCTTTTTCCACTAAATTTCTGAATGTTTCATACCTTAGATTCTGATTCAGGTAATAATTTTAAATTTTTTTCCCATTACAAGTCATGCCCCTTCTCTCCTGTCCTGCCAACACACACATGAGCGTACACACACACACACACACACACACACACACACACACACACACATCTCCTTAATAAAGTTTTAGCTTTGAACTGGACCCAACCCATCATGCCCCAACAACCTCAGTCTAAGGCTCTCAACTTTTACTACATCACCACAATCAGGGCTCAACATAATCTTGACAGCATGGAGTGATGAAATTAAATGTCTTCTTAAAATTTAATCTCTTTTGAGATAGTATAGCTTTACTCCACCAGCTCCTAGTTCATTTCCCTCTTTTTTCAAGGAATTTGGCTATTAGAACCTCTCCCTGCCTCCCGATTCCTATCATGATTCTGGAATGACTCCAATATACATGTTGACGTTATTTCAAACACCCAATTCCAATTTCCTCAATTTCAGTTCCCATGACCTGTTCTTCTATTCTGTCTCAGCTATATACACACAGGAATGGTCACACTCTTGATCTGATTTTTATCTACGATTGTTCCATTTCCACATGCAAAAACTCTGAAATTTGTTTCTTTAATCTTCTTAGTATACCTTCTAAAACTTTTCTTCCTTCTCACTTTGATCTCCAATCTTTATATTCTTCAGTAATTTCTCAGGTCATCATCCTTATTCTGACTTCACTCTTTTCCCTACCCAACCTTAACCTCATAATTAATCAGCTCAACTCTCTTGAATTCCTTGATACTCATGTGTTACCAAACTCAATTTAATTCAATAAACATTCATTAAGCTCTTATTATGGACTAGGCTTGTGCTAAGTACTGGGAATAGAAAAAGAAGCAAAAGAGTCTCTACCCTCAAGGAGCTTATTTAATGGAGGAGACAAAAGGCAAACAAATATATGCAAAACAATAATAAAAATAAGAATTTATTTAATAAGAATAATAAAAAAGAAATAATTTTGAAAATAAGAAATTATTTACAGAGTGAAAGCACTGGAATTAAGAAGCATTGAGGAGAGCATTCTGTAGAAGGAGAGATTTTAGTTGGGACTTAAAGGAAGATTCAGGTATGGAACTCCAATTCTGAAACACTCCCACCATCTGTTTCTGTTCCTATTTAAGTGCTGCCGAAAGGAGCTAGATGGAGTCTCATAACCAAGCAGACTGAGTCTCCAATAAATGTATATGATCTAATCTCAACTAAGCCCTTACAGCAGCAAAAAATCCTTTTATTCCTCTCTAATTGATTCTCTGGAGATGGCTCAGTGGATGAAGAATTGGGTCTGCCGTCAAATCCAGCCTCAGACATTCACTAGCTGTATAATTCAGAGCAAGTTACTTAATCCATTGGAGAAGGAAATGGTAATATATTTGCCAAGCAAAGCCCAGGGACAGTATTGGTATGATCTTAAAGGACCGAACAACAAATTAATTCTCTAACTTGTTCCCTTGAGAGTATTCTAAACTTTCCTTTCTCTTTCTCTTTCACATCAACTTCCTGCCAACTTCTTATCTTGCCTTCTGCTCCTTCCCTTGCTCTGCTTCCCAGACCCAAGCTTTCATCTTTTTAGGGAACTCCCTGGTAAAGAAAGTCCCCTTCTCAATGCAAAGCAACTCCTTTTCTGCAATTTAGTCCTGACCAGTTAAGGAGTTAAGTGATTTGCCCAGAGTCACATAGCCAGTACATATGCCTAATGTTTTAACTTGAACCCCAGTCATTCTGACTTCTAGTTGAGCTCTCTGTTTAGTTGTTAAACCAGATGACCTTTCCTCAGTCCTCATTCTTCTTATCTATTTACAAAGAGATGCTTTGAAACTATTGCCCGTTCTTTCTCTTGGCTTTCAAGCTATTGTTTTATCTTGTTCTCTTCCTACCAATCTGACCACCTTTCCTTGGCTGAATTGTCATCCACATCATGTTTACTAACATAAAATCTCACCAAAGACTCCATTCTTGGCTTTCTTTCCTTTCTGCACTGTATCTCTTGGAAATCTTTTCAGTGACCATGGATTTAATTTTCAACTATCTCCATACAGATGACTCATATCTATGTATCCAGGCCTATTTTAATCCTATAATTTCCACTGCTTATTTGAAATTTCAAACTGGATGTCCGATAGGCATTTCAAAGTTAATATCTCCCAAATAGAAATCTTTTCCCTACCAAAAAAAAAATCTATCCTCCCTCAGAATGTTGCTATTTCTATAGAGAGTTACCACATCATCTTTCCAGTTATCCAGATTTGCAACTTAAGCATGATCTTCTTTAACCCACATATCAATCAATTGACACATCTTGATATTTCTATTACATTGCTTGATTATCCTCTTTATTAACATGGCTACCAATCTAATTCAGCCCTTTATTACCTCTCTTCTAAATTATTACAATAATCTCCTCCAATCTCTCCTCACCAACATCTATCTTCCACATGTCTGCCAAAGGTATTTTCCTTAAATACAGATAGGATCATATGAGCAGGCCATTCTCCTTTCTCACTAAACTCCAACGATTCCCAGTTATTGCTAGGATCAAATATAAACTCTTTGGTTTGACATTTAGAGGCTGTCATATATGTTTATATATATCATATATTATTATCATATTATATATATTATGTATGTTATATATCACACATATTACACATGTGATATATATATTACACATATTACACATATATTGGTCTCCTGTTACTTTTCCAGAATTGTTATATTTTACTCCATTTTAAGTAAGTTAAAACATAATTCCATTGAAATTACTTTTTTATAGTTGGTCACTTTCCCATGTCTGGAATTCTTTCCTTCCTCACTTCTGTCTTTGAAAATCCCTAGTTTCCTTCAAGAAGGATGTGACTCAGTGAGAAGTGAGTCTGCTTTCTCACACTTTACTTTCTATTTGATGTCTTTCTTGGTCCCCTCAGCTACTAGTTGTCTATACCATTCCCTCTGTTATTTTGTATATATTTATATTCTTATATAAGGTTTTCTTAACTTTTTTTGGTCCCCATATCTCTTTGCCTTCAGTAAACCTTCTTGTACTCCCTATAAAAGATGAAAGGAAATAAATTCTAAAGTTTACCAGCATATTCATATAAAAAATAAGATTTAAACAAATTAAATTTTTACAAATTTTAAATTTAATTAATTTTTAGTATCTTAAAGTTGTTTAATGCTTATTAGCATTAATCTGTCAGGGAAATCAGGGAAACTCCTCTGTTTCTTGTCAACTAAGTTTTATTATTAAGATAGTTTTGAAAAGAGATACCTACATATCACATATAGTCTCCAGTTTGTTTCTTGCTTTGGATTTAATTGAGAACAGGGCTCAAAATTCTGAATCACACAGACAAGTTCTTCTAAACAGAATTTAAGCTTTATGAAAATGTTTACCAAAAATGAAATATACCCAGAATATACCCAAAATTTTATAATTCTTATAGAGTGAAAATCAATTTGGAGTTTCTTTCTATTCAGAATTAAATTAGTTCACCTTTTACCAGGTTATTATAACTAATTTTTTTAGCTTAGTATGAAAAGGATTTCATATCCAAAGCTCATTCATTTGGTTTTAGTTGGTAGAAATTATTCCTTCAATTTTCTCACATTTTTGAGATGCACTATAAAGTTTCCTCCATTTCCTACTCTAAGCTTATTTTCTTTCTCCAATCCACAATATATTTTTTAAAACTAACATTACTACTTTTGAAATATTTCAATAGAATTATTTAATAGGATAATTATTTTGAAATATGCTCTGAATACTTTTGACAAGTTCTTCAAGTATGTAATATCCCTTGTCCTAGGATTTCTTCTTCTTTTTTTTTTCCTGAGGCAATGGGGTAAAGTGACTTGTCCAGGGTCACACAGCTAGGAAGTGCTAAGTGTCTGAGGCCAGATTTGAACTCAGGTCCTCCTGACTTTAGGGCTGGTGCTCTATCCACTGTGCCACCTAGATGCCCTTGTCCTAGGATTTCTTGTAGGACAGAGGTTATTTCAATTTTATCTTTTCATCTTCAGTATACAGCACAACTGCCACAATTAAGTGCATAATAAGAATTACTGACTCCTTGCTTTCATTCTCTTCTTATATCTAAAAGCTGCCAATTCATTCTGCCTCCTCATCTTTTGTATCCATCTTTCTCATGTTTCTACTCATACTATAAGCACCTTAATACAGACCCTCATCACTTCTTACCTCATCTATTACAATAGTCTTATATCTAGTCTCCTCACTTCATGTTTCCTTTCTCCAGTTGATCCATATCCAGCTGCTAAAATGATATTCTTAAAGCATAGTTTTCATCATGTCACTCCCTTGGTCAAGAAGTTCCAGTGGCTTCCTACTTCCTCAACAATAAAATTTAAACTCATCTGCTTTGCATTGAAAGCCCTTCTCAATCTGTCTCCAGTTTAATTTTTGGCTAATAATGTTAGTCCCTTCCACTCCCCCTACCCCCCCAATGCATTCTACATGCTAAACTCATCTACAAAACATTCCATGCCCCATCTCAATGCCTTACATAAGCTGTTCTCCATATTCTGTTCTCCCTATTTCCATTGTTCTTCCTTTTTGCTTCTACCTCTTGGAATCTCTAACTTTAAGGTTCAAGGGCCACTTTCTGAATGAAGCCTTTACTGATTCCTCCATTTAATAATAGTAATAGCTAGCATTTATATAGCATATTCTAAGTGCCAGACATGGAGCTAAGCACTTTACAAATATTATCTAATTTGAATTTCAAAACAACCCTGAGGTAGGTTAGATTATTTTATTGTTTGTGGGTTTTTTTGCTGATACAATTGGGATTAAGTGACTTGCCCAGGGTCACACAACTAGGAAGTGTTAAGTGTCTGAGGCCAGATTTGAACTCAGGTCCTCCTGACTTCAGGGCTAGTGCTCTAATCACTGCACCACCTAGCTGTCCCTGTAGGTTAGATTATTTTCCTTATTTTTCAGTTGAGGAAATTATGGCAAATAGAGGTTAAGTCTCTTGTCCAAGGTTACACAAATTGTGTCTAAGGTTGGATTTGAACTCAGTTCAGTATTCCTAACTCCAGGCCCAGTTCTTTATCCCCTCTATCCTAGCTGCCTCAGTTCTCAGTTTTTTCCCCTAGTTTTCTTCCTTTGTGTATCTTATGTTTATGCCCCATACTTTCATAAAACAAACTCCTTAAGGTTAAGGACCATCTCATTTTTATCTTTATAGTCTCAATCTAGTATAGCGACTGGCACATAATAGGTATTTAGTGGTTATTGAATTGAGTGAATCAGAGAGATCAATTTGGAGATTATTACAATAGTTCTGGTAATAGGTGATGAGGAACTGAATTAAGGTGGTGGCATTATGGAGAAAAGGATGTGATACTGTTGTTGGTAAAGTTGTCAAGACTTGTCATGAACATATTTCAAGATTAGGGATTTGTCCCGTGTGAAAATATATTATTTCTCAACACTCTAAGACTCTTTGAGAGTTGCTATAACTAAAAAAAAATTCATCACCCTCCAGGCAACAACCTAATAAGTAAGCCTCTCCTAAGTTAGCTAGATTGGTCCTTGAAGCATTCAGTTGCTGGGCCTGTATTTAAAGTCCTTCCAGCCTGGTAAGATCTGTCAGGGCTTGTGCTCTGCTGGCACACTTAGACTCTAGGGTCATTTCTATGCCAGGAGGCTCTGAAATAAAGCTGATGCCAGGTTGATCCCTTGTATACACTAGGCACTTAAACTGGATGGTGGCTGAGTGAGTGAGAAACTGACCATGAGATATTAATAAACTCCAAAATGAAGTAAGATCGAATCAAGAAAAACTATAAGTGAAGGGAGATAGAACAGGAATCTGAGATGAGAAGAAAAGAGGAGACAGACAAGTGGAGGAGGACGGGAGAATTTCAGATCTTTCAGATCTTGTGGTAATTAAGTATAACTATTTTCAGGGAATTGAACTTAACGATTGGGTGTGCAAATAAAAGCAAGTGAGATAGTCCTAGTCCTTAAGTTTACATTGTAAGAGGGGAAATTTGACTGGCATTCTCAGAGTTGAAAGGTGAATGAGGAGTAGGAATGATGAAGAGGAGTCAGAAGAAAAAAAAAAATCCAAAATGTTAGAATTATTAACTTTAGTTGATTAGATACAAATTCTATTCAGAATATTTAAGCTCATTTCATTACTGTTTTGTTCCTTCCCAATAATTTCAAAGTTCTTGCTACATCAAGTTGAACTGGTCCCTTCCATAGCTTCTTATTCCTATTCAAATCACACAGTCCTCCGGCTTATCTAAGGTGTACTTAGGCTGCCAGGAAGCAAGGACTGAGAAGGTCCCTAAGTGGGTTTTTTTTTTTTTTGTTTTGTTTTGTTTTGTTTTTTTAATTCTAAGAAGGAAAATGTGCGTGGATAGGATGGGGAAACAGATAGGAATTCAAATGTCTGGAGAGGAGGGGTGGAGGTCAAATATGGAGGTAAGAAGAATGAATTAAGAACCGCGGCAGTAGAAAATAAATTATTAAGAGAAGAACTGTAAGAAGAAGCGTGAAAGAAAAAGCATTTAAGTGAAATGTGCCAAATGTGAAATAAGAAGGTAAAGAGAGGGACAACGTCTTGTGTTTGCCAATCCTCTACAGCCGGGCACAGAGCATGGCACACAGTTTGTGCTTCATAAATGGGCTATGAATAAAGGGGTTAAAAAGGCATGAAGGAAGACAGATGAGAGAGCGGGCGTGGGCAGCTGCAGGGCCGGCTCCGCCCCCGGGACGTGGGGAGGTCTGCGGGGCCGCTGGCTCTCTAGGAATGCGGTGGCTGGAGGAGGGGAGGGGAGAGAGTGGGAGGCGGGGGCGGAGGTCCCCTTACCCCTTCTCCCACTGGCGGCTGTAGGCCGTGGAGCCCCACCCCTCGAGCGCCGGGTTGGCCGCCCTCTGTCCTCCTTTCCTCGCCCCAACTAGTAGACGGGCAGATGACATCATCTCTTCCTGAACCAGCGTGGCCAGTTTTTCACTTTCATATTCTTGCTCCCTTTTACCTAAAGCAAACTCGGGGGATGGTGAGGTGGGTGGGACGGAATCTCCCTTCTTTCTTAGCCGCCTAGGCCGTTCAGTGCGCTCCGGGGCTGCCTCAGAGTTTAGTAAAAGCTCGAAATCAATTAAGTGAGCGTGCCCTGCGCGCCTCGGAAGCCAAATGGACTATTCCTGGGGATGACAGTCCTAAGTTCTCGCGTGTTTACGAAGCACACAAAGGCTGGACTGTCCGGACTCTACGCCCTGGCCGACTGGGTCAAGCCTCCCTAGCTTTCCATTTAGTCCCCCTTATCTTTCCTTTCTACAGCTTTAGTTCTAATAGGAGACTCGGGGGTGGGGAGGAGTGGGGGGGGGTTAGGGAGAGGGAAGGGAGAGGAGGGAGGGAAGGACGACTAGCGAGGACATCTGCGCTTGCCCAGTTCCCATCGGGCCACTCCACCCACTCTGACACTCCTAAACCTCGGTCGGCCTTTCTCCCCCACCCATCAGACGCCGGCGGAGGAGCGCATGCGCGCACTCCTTCCTAGGTCGAGGCATTTTAGATAGGCGCGCCAGACTTTCCGACTTCTTCGGCTTTAGACTGAGCCCCGGGTACGCAGAGGGGGAGGGGCGAGCTTACGCCCGTGCGTGCGCGCGTGCGCGGGCACGCCGGCGTGAGAGGGCACGGGAAAAAGGTGGTTTGGGCCGGGGCGGTTCAGCTTCCTGTGGCTATGTAGCTGGGAGCTGCCAGCCTCTCGGGTTCCCTGCCTCCTTCGCGTTCTCGCTAGCAATCGCCGCTTCTGCTGCCGCCCTGCGCCGGCACAGATTCCTCTTCCTCCTGCTCGCCCACCCACGCTCCAAGCCTGCCTGCCCGCCGTGGGAGCGTCCCGGCCGAGCAGCCCTGAGGGGGGAGGGGAAGCCATTTTGTCCCGACCGATTCTCCGGAACCGAGTCAGGCGAACGGGAGAGGCCGCAGAGCCGCTTCTGCTGCCCCCCGGAGGCGCCGGAGCGAGCCGCCCGTCGGAGCCTCCCGTGCCAGGGCGCTCTGCCGTCGTCCCCGCCCCTGGATCCCCTCCCTCGAGCGTGCCCCTTTCCCCCCCACCCTGCCCCGCGCCTGCCGGGGCCAAGTAGCCCGGAACCTAAGTAAGAAGGAGCCCGTGGGGGTGAGAGTAGGGATCGATCCCGCGGGGCCGCCGGCGGCGAGAGCCGGAGCTGCTGCTCCTCCCGATGGCGAAGAAGACGTATGACCTGCTTTTCAAGCTGCTCCTGATCGGGGACTCGGGAGTGGGCAAGACCTGCGTCCTCTTTCGCTTCTCGGACGATGCCTTCAATACCACCTTCATCTCCACCATAGGTGGGTAACCCTCGGGTAGGGGTGCCCGGGGGCCTTATGCTCCTGACCTCCCGCTCGGCCCTCTGGTGCTGTGGCCTTTGTTCCGGGACTTCCGAGCCCAGCCCAGCCCCTGCCGAAGTTGCTCTTTGAATTTTTTGGGGGGGCTGTGTCTGCCCTTATCTCCCATCCGGTCTTTCGCCTCTCAGTCTTCTGCCCCTCTTAAGGCTTTTAAGGAAAAGTTAGGATACTATCTTAGGGAGAGAGGATGCTGGCATCATTTTTTTCCCCTCCCCCGGTTTTAGTTTGGTTTTGGGATGTGTGTCTGCAGTTACGATCGCAAAGGATATACGTGCTGGCTGCGTTTTAAAGGTGATCGGATCCCATTGAGCCTGTCAGGGCCCCAGTATATAAACCGTGGGACAAAAGAAGAGGTCCCAGATGCTGTTTTGGGGGGCGAATGGTTTTAAGTAATTTTAGGTTGAAACCAAGAGTAATTTGAGCTAGTGGTGGAAAAAACAAGGCCTGCAGTAGAGAGTAAGCCATAGAAGTATTTCAAGTTTCCGGGACTTGTTTGGGACTGGAGTCTAACCAGACTAAGGGCTCTGATGACTTTAATTCATTTCCATTTATTCTTTTCTTTTTAAAGCTTTGACGGTGAAGTAGTTTTCTTATTCTTTGTGCTTACACTTATAGTGGTTACTATAAAGTGTCTTGACTCATTTCTTTTATGGGATGTGAAAACTTTTTCTTTTAAAGTGCCTCTTCACTTCGTATTTCAGAATTGACTGCTATCTTTGTCAGGACGGTGAAAACATTATCAAAGTATAATTCTCTCCAAACGGGAGGAAAAAGAAAAGTATTCTTCCTTACTTCCTGGAAAAAGCATCTTATGACTTGGCTGGAAGAATTGGTGGTGTTAAATAGCCAAACTTAGGACAAATTGTCAAAGGAACTTATGTTTAGGTATAAGGAGTTCTCCATTTCTTTAAATTTAGTTTGATGCATTCCTAGGAAAAACAAACCACCCTGGACATTGTTAAAATGTAAATTGATTTTAAACAATTTCTAATGTATGTTGAAATTCCTAGTGATAGAGAAAATACTTAACTTAATTATGCGGATCCCACTTTACCCTAGACGGTGATATAAATTAAGCTAGATTATGGTTTTATTCATAATTTTTTAATCATCATAATAATTATTTCTTGATTATCCATATAATATTAGATACATTATAAAGGAGTATGAACATTTTACACATCCATCTTGCCATTAAATTCATTGCTTTCTATGTAGAAGTAATTGGCATTAAATTTGTGTCGTGGGTTCCACTTACACCTTTTTAAGCTGGTTAGCTCAGTTGGTTAAAGAAATAATGAAAACAACATGAGATTTGCTTTTTCTCCTAAATCCAGTTAGCTTATTTATATCTGTTCCTTGGGTTAGACCTAACTTGGGTCCTGGCATGTCATTGATAAGAGAAGCTAGTGAAGGAATAAAGAATTTTAACATTCTAAAGATCTACTGACACTGCTGAAAGAATGTATCAAATTTTATGCTTTTTATAATAATTCCATAATTTAAAAAGATGAATTTATGTTTTATATTAAACGCTTTTTAAGTAAGGTTCAGATATGTCAAATAGTTTCTCCAGGATCACATTAGTTAGGATCCAAATCCAGCACTTTGGTCTCAAAGCCAGTATTTGTTTCTTTTATTATGCTGTTTCTTTTAATGCAATACTTTCAGGTGTGTTCTTATGTCCTCAAGAAAATGTTTCAATGGTATCTTTTATTGGGAAGAATAGCATTAAATAATATATTCTACAACTTATGTCTGCTTTTATCTAAAATATCTTCAGATCCAGAATATTACATGTTTATTTTCATTTAAATTTTAAGTACACCTTAGGCTGTTCTTAAGAAGATGTAAATTAGAATAGATAAATTGATTCTTAATTGCATTCATGAAACCTTTCTCTTATTGGGATCTAGTAGTAAACAGTGTGGGTTGAATGACTAGCACATAAGCACACAAGCACACGTCTATTGATTACTGTTTGGGGACACTTTAATTTTATCAGCTCCTTACTGTTTTGAGATAAAAGATGAATACTGACCATCATATACATTGAGTTATACACATTTTACTTGAGGTTTAAGTTTGAAATTTTGGGCATGGTTGGAAGGTTTGCATATATAACTTGTGTAAAAAGTCATATTTTCAGAGCTTAAGGCACAAATCTGAATTTTAAGAGGCATTAAATAGCCTTTTAAGAATATTTTTATTTTATCAATAGATCCAAGTTTTGCTCATTTTCTAATTATAGGAATAGTGAAATTTTGAGGCTTGGTTACATGATAGATGGAGTAACAAGATTAGAGTAAGATTATCTAGAAATGTCTGTTTTGTAGGAATTCTAGAGTGCTCAAGAAAGGCAAAGAATCTCTTATTTGAGAGAGTTGAAACTACTTTTGATATTACATCTTTATTTGAAAATATTTAGAATAAATGTTTAATATGTACAAAAAGTTAAGTCTTTTATTCACCGCTTTTCTATTCTTGCATTTTCTTGCATCACTTAGTGTGATGTGATTTTTCAATCAATTAAAAAGACTTGCAGATATATAAAAAGATGTATTATTCTAACTAGTGCTAGAGTGATAACAAACCTGATGTAATGAGTAACAGTAGGCTGAAGAAATATAACACTTGTGTTCTAGATTATGTTTGACAGTTGTTGTTTTTAATATTGATTGTACTTAATACTTCCTGATCATAGGCTTATTTGTACTTAGATTTTTTTGAAATTCTTTTTAGCAGAATTAGAACAACACTGATCTTGGTTATGAATCTTTGAAAAAAAATAAAGGTGGTATAGAGTGACATTTGTTGAGTAAAAAATACAGGATTAGTGTGAAATAGATAAAGTGTGTTGAGACTGGCAAGGTGTAGGGTGAAATTCTACCTTTAGCAGGTGCTAGTTGTGTGATCATGGACAAATCACTTAACTTCTCTGAACCTAAGTTTTTTTGGTTGTGAAGTGAAGAAAATCACTGGTATACCTATCTTGTTGGGTTGTTGTAAGGGACTGTAAATTTTAAAACATTATAGAGGTGTCAGCTATTTATTATTCAATACATCAATATTTCAAGGATTCATTATTTTATCAGTGTGGACATTCCCTCGATAGATTTAGATCACTGAAGTCTTCTCTGCTGTCTCATCTTGGAGGTGACCCTGGGTTCTCAAAGTCCATGCCAAGCAGCAGACCACAAGCCCTGACAGCTTCTGCCAAGCTGGAAAGGCTTTGAGTAGGAGTACAGGCATGGACAGGTGGCAGTGTCTGTCATCAGAGATTTGAGGTTGGCTACAGGATGAGAATTTTTCTGTTAAGCATTCCATAAGACCATCTACTAACTTGTTAAGGGTGATGTTGATAGCTGCTTTTCTCCCTCCCTCCTTCCCTCCCTCCCTTCCTCCCTCCCTCCCTCCCTCCCTTCCTCCCTCCCTCCCTCCCTCCCTCCCTTCCTCCCTTCCTCCCTTCCTCCCTTCCTCCCTTCCTTCCTTCCTTCCTTCCTTCCTTCCTTCCTCCCTCCCTCCCTCCCCTTCCTTCCTTCCCTCCCCTTTCTTCCTTCCTTCCCTCCCCTTCCTTCCTTCCTTCTCCTTCCTTCCTTCCTTCCCCCTCCCTCCCTTCCCTCCCTTCCCTTCCTTCCCTTCCTTTCCTTCCTTTCATTTTTCTTCCTTCCCTTCCTTTCCTTCCTTTCATTTTTCTTCCTTCCTTCCTTCTGTTTCTCTCCCTCTTTCTGTTTCTTTTTCTTTCACTAACAACATGAACTCTTAAGATCATTGACAGTAATGGGAAGTCAGAAGATTGATTTAAGCTTGAACTAATACAATGTAGAATAGCACCTTAACAAGAGTTGTCTGAAGCACTGACAAGTTATGTAGCTGGTGTGAGTCAAGTGGCACTTGAATTCAGGTCTTCCTGAGTTCAAGATTAGTTTTTTGGCTATTATATCAAGCTGTCTGGTTTACTCATCTAAAATATACAAGTTTTTAGAGTTATATTAGAGTGTAGTGAGGTCTTAAGGTAGAAGACTTTCTTCCCTCTGGGTATATGTTTTGTTCAGGAAAGAGTTGGTTACTTCAAAAAAGCTGATAGAAATACTCTGGAAGCTTACAGAATGCATATCATTTTACTCAGAGAAGAGAGGAAAGAACTGGAAGTGATCTCTTTCCATCTTTGAGTATGGTTTTTATTTTATTTTTTTTAAGAATAAAGGAAGGAAACTAAAGCAATAGTTCTGTTTAATGGAGATTCCAGGGAAGTTATTATTTTAAGCGTTTTTCTTTGCCCATTCTTTAATCTTTCTGAGACTGTATTTTTCTTCTGGAAGTTTCATATGGGTGTGCATGAATTTTGATTTAGTATATGCCTGCTAGATCACAGCCAATATCTGCAGGGACTTTAGAGATTATCCACAATTATCTCCCTCCTCTTTAGGTGAGCAGACTGGTCAGAGAGGTGGGGTGACAGAATCAAAAGAAAGCCTGTTAACCTGATTTTTTTTATTCAGGTATTTTCTACCACACCACTCCTAATATAAAGGAATGAGGCAGTAACTTGGTCTCATTCTTCTGTAATTCCATTCTGCAAAGAATATACTACGTGCTTTAAGTAATCAAGTAAAACCTTGAAGACGTTTGTTTGGGTCTTAAATGTGAACAAACGTGATTTTCAAGAAAATAGTGATTAATGATAAAAGACTTATTTCTCTAGTGTGATTCAGAAGTAAAGTGTGGAAAAGTTTGCAGTGGTAAATGTTAACTTCTCCAATATTCTGTAAAACACTGAATCATAAGTGAAAAGGATGATTTTCTTTTTCTTTTGTGTTAATGCATTTATGTATGACGAATTCATCCTACAAGGTTAAGCAGTCAGTCAGAAATTCAGCTAGGATTATAAGAGATTCTGTGTCAGGAAGAATGAACTTTTGGCACAATGATTGTCATGGTTGAAGAAGTCAGTGTTCTGGCTTACAATATCCTTTTTTTTTTTTTTTTTTTTCCAAGTCATGTTGTCTGTGTCCTAAAATGGTATCATCCAGATTATTTACCTGCTTTGTTCATTAAACTTTTAAAAGTCTTTTTTAATATCTCTTTCCTTTTCTCCCCCATTTAGACTTTGCTTCTCTTATCTCTATCCTGAATACTATATGACAAAGAAGTGTTTTCTTTAAGATGAAGGGGAAAAAAATAGTAAAACCAACAAATGAAAAAGTCTGTCATTTTATGCAATGTTTTATTCATTCAGTTTCATTGTGAATGCCTTTCTTGTTCACTTTTCTAAAAAATAAAAAAATCTTTACATCCTTAAGGGAAAAGTATTTGCTACCAAGGTTATTATTTTTAAAGTTAAAATTTACATCTGGATTCTAGAGTAAAGTTTATGAAATTAAGAATCTTTTATATTCAGGAATTATGTTGGTAGGATTGTTAAGTGTTTTTTATAAAGGGGTATGCGTGTGTGGGGGGGTGTTTATCTTACATTATTTTATTGGAAGTTAGCAACAACTCCCAGAAGTAGAAGTATTACAATAATCTCCATTTTACTGGTGAAAAAAAAAATTGAGGATAAAGTTAAATGACTTAATTTGGCTAAGTGCTTTTCACTGGAAGATTGTGAAATCAGGTCTTTCTGACTTCAACCAATACTCTGTCCTCTGTGGTATGTTGCCTCTCATTCAAAGTAATAGATAGTAGACTCTGAAAGCAGATCTAAAAAAGCATTAAACAATGATAATATCACTGAAATGTCTGTAACCTACTAGGGTGATTTCTTTGAAAGAGGCAACACTTGTGCAAGTTTTGTTATGTTTATTCATATTAGAAAGACCAAGCACATGAATTGCCACAAATGGTTGCTTTGAAATACAATTTTTTATCCTACTATCTTTGTTTTTGCTTTATGGATAAAAACAGTACAGTGTCAATTGATGTATCTTAATCTCTTGAAGTACTCTTAAATTCAGGTCCTTTTGTTAAATAAGTCTCTTTTCTGTTACATGGGACTGTATTAAGCTTCAGTCTTTGGCCAATAATATAATATATACAACAAACTTAAGTAAGTCCATAATTTGTATAAAGAGAATGAGTGAAATTTTGTAGTGTTAGCCACGTTTTGCATTACTCTGTACTCTATTATGTTGTAGTGCCCAGCAAAGCTGTGATTTTTGCCAGTTTGAAACCTCTTATTAGGGAATGTTTATTAAGTGCTTCCAGTTGGGTATTAAGTTATTGCTAAGTGCCACCAAGAATTTTGCTCCAGAATTCTAATTACCATATAGCTAAATCCTTTTTCCTTTATATAATCTTACAAATAGTAACTTGCCGTTTTGTTTTGTGTTTTGTTTTGTTTTGTCTGAGGTGATTGGGGTTAAGTGACTTGCCCAGTATCACACAGCTAGGGAATGTTAAGTGTCTGAAGCCAGATTTGAATTCAGGTCCTCCTGACTTCAGGGCTGGTACTCTATCCACTGTTCCAACTAGCTGCCCTGTAACTTGCCATTCTTTAGACAGGTTTGGATAAGATAATTTTAATGATGTTTTACTGGAGTGAATATTAGGATGTGTAGATGGATATTTATGGCTTTCTATGGGTGTAGTTTTAGAATTCAGATAAAAATATCTAAGTCGATATAAAATTAACCTTTCTGACATAATATGGAATTGTTGAGCTGGATTATTTTCTATACAATATAGATTTTTAATAATTTAGAAAATACAGCTATGCTTTTTGGTTCTTTTTTTTTTCTTTCAATTTCTGCTCTAAACATTAGATTTAAACTTTTAAGTTGCCATATAAATTAACCATCAAGCATTTATTAAACACTTAATATGTTCCGGGCATTATGATAGGCTCTTGGTGTGCAATGAAGAAGTGAGGTATTTTTGTCATAAAGGAACTTAGGATCGTAGAACTGAAAGGGTCACAACTCAAGAGCTGGAGGCCATCTAAAGCTAGTCCAGTCCTCTTATATTAGAGAGGAGGAAACTGAGGCCTGTGAGTGTTAAATGAACAGTCTAGGTTATCCAAGTCCTCCTACTAGAGGAGGATTTTCTTTTCTCTTTTCTTTCTGTAGTCTTCTGGAGGTTGGAGCTGAGCAGAGTTGAGGGATTAGGGAGAAAAATAAAACATTTTCATAATCAACAAATATTTTATTTATTTCTTAATATTTGCCAAGCCAGTTCTAGGAACTGAGATCTAAAGAAAAGAAACAATTAGATTTTAAAAACTAAAGGATAAATAGAATATAAATATCCAGTAATTAATGGTATGGAAAGGCTAAAAATTGGAGAAATCACCAAAGGTCCTGGAAAGATACTTGAGCCACACCTTGAAGTAAATTAGGAAATCCCAAAGTAATAATCTGTCTGTAAAACAATGTTCAGTTGTGAATCCTGTAAGTACTTTTAGAGATGTAGTGGAACTGAAGAGGAACAGCTGCTGTGCTACTCTTCCAGATCATTTCTAAAACATGGGCCATCTTCCTTAGTTCCCTCCCTTCTAGGCTCTGGTAGATGAGCTTCCCCTTTTCTTATCCTGAAACCAAGCTTCCAAAGCCTTTCCTGCTATTTCCAAACCATGCTTCTGGATGCCTTCTTTCCTCACTCCTCTCACTACTTGTTAACTTTCTCTCTTAAATTGTTAACTCCTTCCTGACTCCTCACCCTAGGGCCAGTGCTCTAACCACTGCCCCCTCCAGCTGATCTGGATTGTTAACTCTTTGAATGCAGGGACTGTTTGTATTTTTCTCCCTTGTTTTTGAACTCTTTGCCTGATACATAGTTAATATGTAGTATTCTTTATTTCATCCAGAGCCTTGTCTTATTGCAACCTTGGCTTCTGGTAAAATATCTCTAGGATTGTAATAATTGTCACAAAGCCATTATATTAAAGCTATGTGTTGTCATTACTATTTAGCTACATAGAGTATTTAAACACAAGTATTTTTATATAAATCCTTATGTAATTAACATATAATTTTTAATAGATTTAATTTCTAGTATGAAGAACTGTCATTGTAACAGTAAAGTAATAATAGAAGTGCATTATGACCTAGCCATCAAAAAAAAATGTTTGACTGGATCACAGAATAACAGGAATAGTAATGTCCTTTGAGATTAGAAAAATAGGTTGAGTCTAGGTTCCAAAGGATTTCAAAAAGTTGAACAGAGGAGTTTGTATTTTATCCTAAAGACAATGGAAAGCCATTGGAATTATTTCAGTATAGGAGTCATGTAATCATATATTTGCCTAATGAAAATTACTTTGCCAGCAGTGTTTAGAATGGACTGGAATGGTCATAGACTTGAGGTAGGGGGAGCAATTAGGAGGTTGTTGAAGTAATCTAGATGAGAGCTGACAAGAGCCTGAGCTGTGGTAGCTGTATGAGTGCAGAGAAGTCAGATGTGAGAGTTGTAAAGGTAGAAATGACAAGATTTAGCAATTTTGAGATGGAGAGTAAGTTGAGATTAATGCTGATATTATGAGTCTTAGACACTGTGAGGATAGTGGATCCTTCAGAAGAAATAGAGAAATATGGAAGAAGATGAGACGGTTTTGATGAATATGACAATGAGTTCAGTTTAAGACATACTGCATTTTAGCTGTCTATTTTAGCTGTCTAACATCTAATTGGAAGCGTCCAGTAGACAATTGGTGGGCCTGAAGCTTGGGAGAGACATTAGGATTGTGGATCTGCGTAGAGGATAAAGTTACTAAGAAAGGGAAATTAGAAGAGAAGAGGACTCAGGAGATGATCTCGGGAAACCTGCAGTTAAGGGTTATGATGTGAATGAAAATCTAGTAAAAGATTTTTAGGAGTGATTGGATAGGTAAGATGTTAAAGTGGAGATAGCATCCAGGAAGAGGAGGTTAATAGTGTGAAATGCAATAGGTAAGAATTTAGCACTTAGAATTGTCAGATTTGACAATTTGGGGAAAAGATGTGACTGAATTCTATAAAGTCATAAATGACATGGATAAAATGAAAAGACTTGTTCATCAAATCGCTAAACAAAATGAAAAGGTGCCTTTGGAAACTTGATATAGGCAAGTTGAGGGCAAATAAAAGAAATACTACTTCCCATAACAAGTTTATGGAAATCATTTTCCCAAGAGATGTTACTAGAAGAAATAAGTGAATTTGAAAAACATTTTGGACAAATTTATGGAAGAGAAATTTGATATATAATTAATCTTTTGAGATCAGTGTGAGGAGAGGAAAACATGTCCTCTGTCATTTCTTTTAACAAACAGAAGACTGAGCTTGGTTGGCTTATGGGTCAGACATAGTTTGGAGTTTGTTTTTAAATAATAAGGGAGTAGGTAGAAAATAAGCATTTATAAAATGTCTACTACATGTTAGACACTGTGTTAAGAACTTTACCAGTATCTCATTTGATTTTTACAACAATCCTGAAATAGGTGCCTGTTATCACATTTTATAGTTGAGGGATCTGAGGCAGACAGTTTTGCCTAGAATCACACAGCTTGTGTCAATAATATATTCCAAAAAGGATTTTTGTAATTTCTTTTGTGATGCTGATTTATGATTTATGAATTGGATTATTCATTTTGGTTCATGTACTGTACTTTTTAAATTACAGGTTGATGGCAGTAACTATATACCTAAGATGCAAAAAATATAAAGGAAAAAAGAGGCATTTCAAAGCGTTGTGTAAATAATCTTTAATTTTATCAGTTTCATAATTGCAAGTTGATTGGACATTCAACACTCCTGAGTGCTGCTTGAATCAGATAAAATGTAATTGGGAAATATTTAAGGGTTTTTATTGAAAATATAATAAAGCATTTTTAAAAATTAATACATTTTAAAATATGCTGCTCTTCTGGGACCTTTATATATGTTTTAGTTACCTTGTTTCTGTTTGAGTTTGATACCACTGCTCTAGGTAACTCTAAAACTTCAAGTCACTGAGAAGGTGCTGATATACCTTGGTAAAGGAAATTTTTTCAACCCTTATTTCCATATATGCAGTGGTGAAATCATGGTCTCCAATTTCTGGCTTAATGACTATCTTAAAATTAATCCTTTTCTTACTACCTAGTTTGTGTTTTGAAGTAATTTTAAAATGTCCCTATGGTCTTCATCTAGTCATATGTGTTACTTGGAATTTTTCTTAGGTGGCTGTGGTAAGCAAATTTAAAATGCCCCTGTAATTTTGATTTAGGGACAGATATGTCACTTGGAATTTTTCTTTGATGATTGTAATAAGTAAATAGCCTTTTTAGATTCATGTAATTGGGAAATATCTGGTTTTTAAATGAAATCAGCATAAAATGCAATGTTGCTTCCCCCTTTTCCTTTCCTCATAACCTGGCTGTTCTAGGTCTATTTTCAATTTTGACAATAGTTTATTGAACCCACTTGCCAAACAAATAGTTAAGGTAGACAATAGTAACTTGGATCCTTATGTATTTGCATTCTTTCTCTAAGAACACTTCCATCTATGTACCCATAAGTTAGTTTTGAATATTCTCATCCCTATTTTTGAGTAAAGAAACTGAAACGCAGAGATGTCTTACTGAAGTTATATAGATACTGTGTGACAGAGCCAGAACTCCAAACCAGTGTACTTATGTGATTTTTTTTTCATTTTGAGTATAAGATTGAAATTAGCTAATAAAAAGAATTCCAACAAGTATTTTAAAAATTCTTCAATGATTCATCTTTATTTCTAAATATTATATCTGTTATCCCTACTCACTCACCCAGAGAGCCATAACAGGTTAAAAGAGAAAATAGCGATTTACTAAAAAGCAACTAAGACCACTGCATAAGCAGCATTCTGCATATGTTGCTCACTCTGAAAAGAAGGCAGTGATACCAAAAACTTTTTAACTGAAGGATTAAAAGAGAAATTGAAGACTTCTTCATTTTTATCTTCCTAAAACCACTTGATTTATTCAAAGAGACTCTCTTCTGTAGTTGCTCTTATTGTTTCTTTAAGGGTCCTTAGGTGAGTTTTTTCCTTTTTTCTTGCCTTCTGATTGTCGATGTTACTAATGGGACTTTGCTAGGTACATTTTTCAAGTAAAGATTATATAACCAAATAGTAACGATGGGAAATCCAAAAGATGATGTTCTCTAAAGCAAATGATAAAGAGAAAAGCTAACCTGACATAAATCAGTCATCTGAAAGTTGATAGTTTTTTGTGGATTTCCCATCATTACTAAAAATTAAAAATAATAAAGTAGCTTTTTTTCCATTTCATAAACTTCATAAACTCCTTTCATAAATTCTACATTGCCCAAATTGCACATTGGTAATAAACATACCCAAATGGAAATTAGAATGTATAATTTTTTTCTATCTTACTATCTTTTGTTTTATTTATTTTTTTTCTGCCTGCTGCTATTATTAACTTAATATCTCTTCATTCCTTTTGTGTCCACATAATGTCCTTTTTTCCCCTTCTGATTCACTTCTGCCTGAATTGTTGAACTTTATCCTAGGATTGGACATTCTTCTCTTATTTCTCAAATTGTTACCATAGTCTAAGCTCTGCCACTACCTGTTTTGGACCTTGGGTAATTCTATTTATTAAAATACCCTAAGAACCTCTTGGCCATTTTCTGCTGGGTCTTTAAAGGATTTGACATTCACTTGGCATCTAAATTTTCCCAATCTGTAGTCTTCCCATGTGTTAGAATGTTAGTTCATTGAAAGCCAAAACTATATAATTCAATAAAATAACATAGCAGTAGCTGCTTTGGATGAAAAGATTGCCCTGTAGCCAACCTGGTGGTAAGTCTCTTTGAACTGGTCCTCTGACAACAGACATACTGATGGGATGAGTTGTTCTTGAAGCTTTTTCTAGCTTGCTTTAGTATCTGGCAGACTTTATGTATTGGTATTACCTTGGAGAAGCCTAGGCCATTTCTACTCCATGATGAGGCATTGAAATGGGACAAAGAAGTATAGTATCCAGAATGAGTAAGGTGATAGATTTTTTTTACTCTGTTTTGGCTGGACTGCGTCTTGAATATTGTGTTCATTTTTAGGGTTCTGTATTTTAAGGAATTTACTTAACCTAATGCCATTAGGGAAAAGTGACTCTGGGTGTGTAAATGTGTAAAAGAGCACAAGAGAACGAATTAACAGTTGTGCTATACAAACATCATTTGAAAAAGCTGGGGGTGATTTGTGCAGAGATGAGAGTGGGGAGGGGACAAGATTTCTGGCTCCAAGGGATATCATATGGAAGAAATTAGACTTCTGTTTTTTTCTAGAGGGCAGATATAAGAGCAGTTGGTCAAAGTTGGAAATCAGGCCAGTTTTGGCTCTATGAAAAGACAAACTTCTTAACTATTGGAATAAGCTGTCTTAGGAGATAAGTGGGTTCCCCATGGCTGAAATTTTTCAAATGAAAGTTAAATGGGCCTTGTGTCAGCTTGGCATCCAACCTCTGTTTTTGTATCAAAGCCTTCACTTTGAGCCCTGAATCAACCCTACATCTGACCACCCACTTCATAGCCTCTAGTTTCCTGTGCCTAGCAACACAGGCTGTATCAGTTTAAGAACCAGTCATCTGTCTAATAACCTCTGTCTCTTGGGCCTTTCTATTGTGTTACAAAGACCAGTCATATGTCCTGACTGCCTACTCTTACCTGCGGTGAGGTGGGTCTCCTGCATTCCTTGAGGGATGACTTTGAACAATCTAATTATCTGCCTATTTCAGTGATTAACGTAGTTCCATTTCCTTCATTCCAGTGATTCTGAATCTCTGGATGCTGTTGAACAAACTTCATTTCTCATCCGTTTGCCCCCTTCCATATCTACCACTTCAGTGACTTACTCCAGATCTACCCTTGACCCCTTGTTCTGTTGCCAGCCATTCCTTGACAAACTCCAGTTGTTCCCATTACCCTCTCCCCTTGTTCCCATTCACATATTGTTAAATAGAGTTGGAGTTCTTGAAATTAATGTTTAGACTACAGATTTGTTATATATGTGTATGTATATATGCATGTAATCTCATGTGTGTGTGTTAGTTCTCACTGAAGCAAGGTAATCCTTTTTTACCTCCCTAATCGATTCACTGCTTTACCATAGGGTCTCTTCCAAACTTGCCCATGTCTCCTTAAGCCCCACAACAGGACCCACTCAGCTGTGAGGCCCTGCTCTCATACTTCACACCCAAATCAAAGCCATTTGCCATGAGCTTCCTGATCTCATATCACTGACCTCTTTATGACTATCTTCTCCTTCCCTTTTCTCACATGAATATGTAGCCTTTTCCTTACCAAGGCCAAACTCCCTACAAATAATCTTGATCCTGTCCTCTCATCTTTTCTAGTAGATTGTCCCCTATATCATTCACAACTTCTCACTAATTTTGTATCTATTTGCTGATTCCTTTCTTACGGTTTATAAACAAACCCGTATTTTCCATTTCCTTAAAAATTCTCACTTGTTCTGCTCATCCTTTCTAGCTGTTGTATGTCTCAACTCCCCTTTGACTAAACTCCTTGAGAAAGTGTTCTAATTTTTACAGCACCAGTGATTTTTCAATTACCAAATTTTTAATGGACTTCCAATACCACTGTCATCTATTTTTTAGATACTTTCTATATATTGCTTATTTTTTGTTGTCTTCTCATTTGTCTAATAATTCTTTCTACTCCTTGAGAGAGGAAAGGAATCTACATTTTAGGTCATGCCTATTAATTGGATGTCCCCTGATACTCTTGCCGAGGGCCCTCTTCTCTTCTTGCTTTGTATAGACAATCTCTTTTAGTGATCTCTTCAGCTCTTAATGGGTTCATTTATCACCTTTGTAGAAATATTCATGGATCTCTGTATCCAACTCTAATCTCTCTCCTGAGCACCAGTCCTGCATTACCTAATTGGCTTTTAGACTTTTCATACTGTTCCATAGGCTTCTTCAAACTCTGGAGGTCCAAAACAGAATTCATTATCTTTTTCCAAAACCCACTCCTCTTTATAATTTTCTTGTCAAGATGATCCCCATTCTCTTAGTCATTTAGGTTCACAACCTTGGTGTCATTATCAACTCCATATGCTTATGTGACATTCAGTCTGTTGTTAAATCTTGTTTTTACCTTCATATTTTTCAAATGTGTCTCCTCTCCATTTACATAACCATCACTTCTGGTGAAGAAAGCCTTCAGTGCCTTAACCTGGACTAGTGAAATTTATTTCTAATTGGTTTCACTATTTTATATTTTCTCTAATCCATCCTTCCTCTACTCAGCTACCAAAGTGATATTCCTAAAGCATAATTCTGATCATTTCCTCCTTCCACCCCATTCCTACATGGAGCTTCAGTGGTTCCCTTTTTACCTCCAGGATTTATATAAAATATTAATAGATGCTTGTTTATTGATTCCTGATTACTTGTTAACATATTATGGAATTAGTGTATATGGACACTAAGTTGGATTAGGGAGCTTGTGAGGTCTTGAATAGCGTGTCACTGTACCATGTCACTATCCTACTTATTTGTGTATCTTTATCCTTGTGTATTTGTGTGTCTTATCCCTGACTTTTAACCTCCTTCAAAGCAAGGTTTATATATCTCTATATGGGGAATGGGGAAGAGGATTCAGTTGTGTACTATTTGAGACAACAGTTCACAATGTGTATTCTAAAACAAGAAAATTTATCATTCTCTTACTCTCAAGTCCAAATGCTTTTAGATGCCATCTCATGGATACTTAACATTTACCTTTTCTTCCAAATTACCTCTCTGACACCTTATAAATTATTTCACATATTTACATATTGTCTAACATAATATAGATACATCATGGATGAAAGATGGCTTCCTTAATTACTTATTTGAAGGTAAATTCCTATTATGACAAGTGACTTTTCAAATAGAGATGCTGTGTGAGCTATTTTTATTTTCCACATGCCCCTATGGCTTATACAATCAGATCCTTGTTCATCTGGGTACAGTAACATCTATTTAAACAGTAATCCTATAATTCAATTCAGTGTAATATGCATTTATAAGAACAAATAAATACTTTTTGTAGTAATATGTAATAATTACTATATAGTAAAAGACTTGGTATCTACTATTTGCCTGGTAGGCTGGAAAAGGAGAGTAAAGCTGAGCTTTTGAGTGGGTTTATTACATTCCTTTAGTTAACTTGCTCTTCTCACTCTTTAAAAGGTAGATTTGTGCTTTTGGGGGGGGGAAGGGGGGAGAAAGACAGCTATTATGTTGCTCCTAAATCTCTTCTCCTGGCTAAATATCTCAGGTTTCTTCAAGAATAGAAATTTTCTTCCAAAAGCTATCTTCCTGCCAACTATGGCTTTACTCTTTCCTTGTCTTTCTCATTGATAGTAATTTTCACAATGTTTGCTTCGAGCCTCTGTGGAGCATATAGATCTTTACAGTACAAAAAATTGTGTTGTATAGTAATCTCTAGGAACAAATATGAACAAGTAAATTGTTACTCAATTTAAGATGACCCAACTTCTTCGCATGGTATTTAGACTTTTCCATTCATCTCTCACCTTGTGCCCCTCAAGCTTTGAATGTTATCTCTTACTTTATTCCAGCCTTCAGATCACATTGTATATTGCTTGTATTCTGTATTGATTTATCTTGGGAACATATTCCTGGAGCAGAAGCTCCTTCAGAACAAGGATTATCTCACTTCTTTCTTTGTGTTTCTAGTGCCTAATATAGTGCCAGGCAGATAGTAAGCATTTAATAAATGCTGGTTGTTTCTTCACCCTTGCTCAAACTTCTGGAGTCGAATTTAGAATATTTTCTCTGGGATAGTTGGCTCAGCTTGGTTTTTCCATATGTCCCCTGGATTCTTGTTCTTATCTCCCTCTTCCACAGATCTCAAGAGCCCCTTCTCTGGCATCCTAGGAGAGAATATAGGGATATGTGAGCTGGACTGTCTAGATCTGAGTTCTTCACCTCTCTGGTTAGTACTGCAACTGGTTGAGAGCTTTGATACATTTTTGCTTTTAGTAAGTAGTAAAGTAGTATTGTTTGTATTTAACATTTTATAACTGCTTAAGTAGAGATGGAGGTGTGTGGGGGGTATAAGGGATGGAGAATTTGGTTGAGAGTCAGGAAGACCTGAGTTTTTCTGACAAAATACTAGCTATATGACCCTAGGCAAATTACTTAACTTGTCTGTTACCTAGGAAACTTGCTAAACATGTTGGTTAGAGGGGAGACTATAATCTGCTTTGTTGAATGAGTTTTTTACACCAGGAATCTCCTCTTTGATTGGAGGTCATTGGAGACAGCCTCTTTAATGGCGAAGGATAAATCATGACAGAAGATCAGATATCACAAGTCAGAAATGATATGATATGTTTGGGCAATAGTTCTTCTCCCCCCCCCCCCCCCCAATTTAAAATTTGATAGTAGAGTACAACCCTAGAGTTTAAATATATATATATATATATATATATGCTTTACAGATATCTCATTTGATTCTCTAGTGATTGTAGAGTGGTGGATACTAAATTTTTTGGTAGAGATTCAGAAAGCCTAAAATGTTGTGCTTGATATGCTCTAATAAACAAACATCTGGTGGCAGTGGCCAACAGTAAAGGCAAAATATTACCTGAAACAAAACTGTTTTTTTAGGAAATGACCAGAAAACTAGCCCAGATAAAGAGATACATATTAGGAAGATATCAGAACTTCCTCTTATAAAGAACATATTAAATAAATGCAGCTGGTATTTTATAACCCAATTTATTTAAATCAGAGCAGAGGATGATTGACTATTACAATAGCCTCTTAATCATCCCTCCCCCTCCCAGAGTGCACACTGTCAGAGTGATTCTACTAAATCATATTTGATAGACCCTTGCTCAAGAAGCTTCAGTGCCTCACTGTTGCATCCATGAGTAAGTACAAAAACTTCTTTGTCATTTAAAGCCTTTCCCAATCTTGTTCTAGCCTGTTTCCAGACTTACTGCGTATTACTCCCCCTCACAGACTCTGTGTTCCAGCCTACCTGCTGTTCTTTCCCCTCTGTACAAGAAATTTCATTTCCTGAGTCTCCAGTTTACTCATATGAGTTGAATTTCCCCAGTGGAATATAAACTTCTGTAGGGTGAGGACTTTTTAAAAATTTATATCCCAAGAATCTGGCTTTTGAAGATGCTTGGAGTTGTACCCTGATTTTATCATTGTTGGTTTTCCTTTAGATGGTGCATATTGAAACCCAGAATCTATAGTTTCAAATGTTCTGGACCAGGGCTTCTTAAATTTTTTTTCCACTTGCAACCACTTTTCACCCAAGACAATTGTACATGACCTCAGGTCTATAGGTATATAAAATAAGTATACAATCAAATATTTAGTAGCAGTAAATCATAATTTTGTGGGTGACCCACAGTTTAAAACTCTTTGATATAAAGTTCCCTAGTGCATTGGAAGGATCCTTTGTGGAAGATTTACTAGACATGAACAAGAATAGACTAATTCTTTTTTATGCCTACTTTTTCATAGAAACCTGGAGTATTAAAAAATGCTTAATAATTTGGAGGGTCTTGAATTCTTGATACAATTTTTGTACTTTAGCATTCTGTAGTTATCTTCATGGTAGTCTTTTTGAAGGTTTTTTTTCTTAAGAACCTAGAGTTAGGGCTGTAAGTGCATTTCAAAACATTATTACATGCATAGTAACTTTATCCTAAGAAGGAGGGTTTCACCCAACTTATTCTGGGGCCACTTACATACATGAAAGAGTTGGCCCACAACACAGTTTTTTTTGTTGTTGTTTTTGGTTTTTTGCTGAGGCAATTGAGGTTAAGTGACTTGCCCAGGGTCACACAGCTAGGGAATGTTAAGTGTCTGAGACCAGATTTGAACTCAGGTCCTCCTGATATCAGGGCTGATACTCTATCCACTGCACCACCTAGCTGCCCCAACACAGTTATTCTTAAGATTTTGAGATAGTTCTCATAGTTAGCATTTTTTTGGACAATATAGGTGTTCTTAGGGCTTATCTTCTCAGGGCGGGGGTGGGGAGGGAGCAGTGTAATGGACACCCCGTGGGGCACAGATCCAGAGTTCTGTAATGAAGACAGGAGTGTAGTACCTATTAGTGACAAGGAACAAGGTTTGGTTATGAACATGGCATGGATGGCCCTGGGAAATAAGGGGAACTAAATCCCTTCGTGAACACCTGGTGCTATTCCAAGCAGTAACTTTGTCAGAAGGTGATATCATTCTGAATGCAAAGGATTATTGATATGCCCAACTCAGGATATAGCCTGTTTGCTGGGCCTTAGCTCTGAGAAACAAGATATCTTCAAAATATTTTGACAGTGAATTCCCCCAACAGAAAAAGTGAAGTTAGGGGGTTGGGGTAGGATAGAGAGTACATTTAGAGGGAGAGAGAATGAATTGAATATTGGACATGATGATTTTGAAATGCTCATCTATCACCAGATGTGGCAGGCACATCTGGTCCTAGATGTCTAAGAGGCAGGTGGTTGGTGATGTGGGACTGGAATTTTGAGGAGAGAAAAGGGCAAAATAATTCATTATTAGAGTAATTTGTGTAGCAATAATCAGTAAGCCTTTGAGAGCTGGTGAGATCACTAAGAAAGATTTGGGGATAAAGATTCCAGGATGACTATGATCATCTGATTCTTTACATTTCAACATTAGGGGAAGTACAAAGAATATATCATATAAAAACAAGATTAGTTTTTTCAGCATATGCTGCACTGAACAGGTTTCATTTAGTAATCTATTTCAATTTAGTTATCACAGTTTAAAGGTGCTACAGAGAATAATGAGAGCAAAATAATTACTGTTATTGAACTGCTTTGACCTAAGAAGAAGTTTTCAGTTCTTTTAACCTAGGAAGATATTTTATTTAAGCCTACCTATTTACTTATGTTGAGGCAATTGGGGTTAAGTGACTTGCCCAGGGTCAGGAAGCTAGGAACAGAAGTTGGATTTTGAACTCAAGTCTCCCTGAATTCAGGGCCTAGCCACTGTACCATCTGGCTGTCCCAAGACTGCTTGTTTAGAAATTTATTTTTTTCCAGATCATTAAGCTCTTTAGTCTCTCTTCAATTTTACAAAGGATATGGAATTTTAAATTGGAGAAATCCTTAGCACTTAGCATATGTGAGTTCATGGTGGGGAAGCAGAAGGATTTAGATCTTGTAAAATCACATCTAGCATTTTGTTTTACCGATTGGGAAATAAAGGCTCAAATTTAGTTAAAATGACTTGGCCAATTTCTCACAGGTTTCTCACCAAATTTCTAAATCCTATGCTCTGTCTATTAAGCCATAGCTGTATCCTTGTTTAGACTTGAAAAGTTATTCTTTTTTTTTTATTTTTCATTAAAGCTTTTTATTTGTATAACATATGTATGGGTAGTTCCCCAGCATTGATCTTTACAAAGCTCTCCATTACAACTTTTACCCCCAGTCCCCTCCCCTCCCCTAGATGGCAGGAAGTCCACTACATGTCAATAATATTGAAATACTTGACAAGTTGTGCAAGAAAAATCCTATCTACAAGAAAAAAAAGAAAATCAGAGAAAGGCAACACAATGCAAGCAAACATCAATAGAGATCATGAAAATGTTACGTTGTGGTCCATATTTCATATCCTTCTCTCTGGGTGTATATGGTTTTCTTCAGTGAACAATTGGAACTGGTTTGAGACAATTTGTTGCAGAGAGCCATGTCCATCAGAATTGACCATCATGTAATATTGTTGTTGCTGTGTATAATGATCTCCTGGTTCTGCTCCTTTCACTCAGCATCAGTTCATGCAAGTCTCTCCAGGCCTCTCTGAAATCGTCCTGCTGGTCGTTTCTCACAGAGCAATAATATTCCATAACATTCATATACCATAATTTATTCAGCCACTCTCCAATTGATGGGCATCCATTCAGTTTCCAGTTTCTATCCACTACAAAAAGAGCTGCCACAAACATTCTTGCACATGTGGGTCCCTTTCCCTCCTCTAAGATCTCTTTGGGATATAGGCCCAATAGAAACACTGCTGGGTCAAAGGGTATGCACAGTTTGATAACTTTTTGAGCATAGCTCCAAATTGCTCTCCAGAATGGTTGGATGCGTTCACAGTTCCACCAACAATGCATCAGTGTCCCAGTCTTCCCACATCCCCTCCAACACCTGTCGTTATCTTTTCCTGTCATTTTAGCCAATCTGACAGGTGTGTAGTGGTACCTCAGAGTTGTCTTAATTTGCATTTCTCTGATCAGTAGTGATTTGGAGCAACTTTTCATATGACTAGAGATGGTTTTAATTTCATCATCTGAAAATTGTCTGTTCATATCCCTTGACCACTTATCTATTGAAGAGTGGCTTGAATTCTTATATATATGAGACAATTCTCTATAAATTTTAGAAATGAGGCCTTTATCAGAACCATTAAATGTAAAGATGATTTCCCAATTTGATGCTTCCCTCCTAATCTTGCCTGCATTAGTTTTATTTGTACAGAAACTTTTTAACTTTTTAACTTAATATAATCAAAATTATCTATCTGGTGTTCAATTAGGAGTTCCAGATCTTCTTTGGACATAAATTGATTCCATCTCCACAGGTCTGAGAGGTAAACTATATTACGTTCCTCTAACTTGCTTACAAAGTCCCTCCTTATATCTAGATCTTGAACCCATTTAGATCTTATCTTGGTATGTGGTGTTAGGTATGGGTCAGGCCCTAATTTCTTCCACACTAGTTTCCAATTTTCCCAGCAGTTTTTGCCGAATAATGAGTACTTATCCCAAAAGCTGGGGGAAAAGTTATTCTTTATCCAGCTTATTTACATAGGCATGACACTATGATTTCCTTAGAAGAGAATACTAAGTCTCTATATAGTCTCTGTTATCAATGAAATCATGTTTTAGTCTTAAAATCTATTGTAGAGATGTGCTTTTCTTTTAATGAACCAAGTGGAGTGAATTTAATTTTAATTCCAATAATTTTGTTGGAAATTTTCTTAGTATCTCTTGGAGGTAATTTAAGATATCTTGAGTACTATAACACCAGGATTGGGAATTCCTAATATAGAAGATGCATATAGCATTGAGAATAAATTGTTGAATAAACATACAGCACTTGCAATCAAAATGATTACAAAATATTTTTGATTTTCTAATAAGATTATAAAATATTTGAGAGTCATGCAATAAAGGGTAGTGAATTCTATTCTTTTTCTTTTCTTTTCTTTTCTTTTCTTTTCTTTTCTTTTCTTTTCTT
>JAJPUD010005471.1:52305-157961 GCA_023553655.1 Myrmecobius fasciatus
CCCCCCCCCCCCATGACAGGTAATCTAATACATGCTAAATATGATAAATTATATGACAAATCCAATATATGTATACATATCTATACAATTATCTTACTGCACAAGAAACATCAGATCTAGAAAGAGAGAAGAAAAAAAACCTAAGAAGGAAAACAAAATGCATGGAAATATTCACAGAAAGTGTTAAAATGCTATGTTGTGGTCCGTACTCAGTTCCCACAGGCCTCTCTCTGGATGTATATGACTATCTTCATCGCTGAGCAATAGGAACTAGTTTGAATCACATCATTGTTGAAGAGAACCATGCCCATCAGAAATGATCATCATATAGTCTTGTTGTTGTGTATAATGTTCTCCTGGTTCTGCTGATTTCACTCAGCATCAGTTCATGCAAGTCTCTCCAGGCATCTCTGAAATCGTCCTGCTGGTCGTTTCTTACAGAGCAATAATATTCCATAACATTCATATACCATAATTTATTCAGCCACTCTCCAATTGATGGGCATCCATTCAGTTTCCAGTTTCTAGCCACTACAAAAAGAGCTGCCACAAACATTCTTGCACATGTTGGACCCTTTCCTTCTTTATGATTTCTTTGGGATATAAGCCCAATAGAAACACTGCTGGGTCAAAGGGTATGCACAGTTTGATAACTTTTTGAGCATAGCTCCAAATTGCTCTCCAGAATGGTTGGATCCGTTCACAGTTCCACCAACAATGCATCAGTGTCCCAGTCTTCCCACATCCCCTCCAACACCTGTCGTTATCTTTTCCTGTCATTTTAGCCAATCTGACAGGTGTGTAGTGGTACCTCAGAGTTGTCTTAATTTGCATTTCTCTGATCAATAGTGATTTGGAGCACCTTTTCATATGATTATAAATAGTTATAATTTATCATCTGAAAATTGTCTGTTCATATCCTTTGACCATTTATCAGTTGGAGAATGGCTTGAATTCTTATAAATATTAGACAATTCCCTATATATCTTAGAGATGAGACCTTTATCAGAACCCTTAAATGAAAAGATGATTTCCCAATTTGTTGCTTCCCTCCTAATCTTGTCTGCATTAGTTTTGTTCGTACAGAAACTTTTTAACTTAATATAATCAAAATTATCTATCTGGTGTTCTTTTAAGAATTCCAGATCTTCTTTGGACATAAATTTATTCCATCTCCACAGATCTGAGAGGTAAACTATACTACAGTCCTCTAATTTACTTATAATATCACTCTTTATATGATATTAAGATTCTTAAAGAACACTTGAGAACACTATTAGAATATTGGCACCACATCATCCATCACACAAGTCTTCAGAAATGTTTTAAAGTTAGATTCTATTCCACTTAAGGTCCATTTTCCCCCCTGTAAGATTATGCTCAGTTTTTTCAGGTTAAATTATTCTTGCTTGTAAGCCCATGCCTTTTGCCTTTTGGAATATTGCACTCTTAAGATCTCATTTATAGTAGAAAATGGCTAAGTTTTCTTTGTACTTTTTATAAAAAGTAACTTAAAATTTTATGAAAAATTCTTAAAAAGCAGAAAATTCATTCCCTCGTGGTTCAGTTTCTTACAGAGTTCTCTTTCCTTTAATTATACATTGCATTGCTTCTGCTGTTGTTCCTTATTTTTCTTTTTGTCACTTCATATTTTTCCTTAACTCCTCCTATTTTGCTTTTTTTTTTTTTTTGGTGAGGTTATTCTATAGACCATTATTTATCCATTCTTTAATCATTGGTTATGTGAGCTGTTTCCAGTTTTTTTGCTGTCATGAATAAAGAAACTAAATATTTGTGATAAGTACATTTTTCCTTTTAACGATTTCTTTAATAAAGGGATCTAGTTGTAAGATTACTTCATTAAAGAGTTTGGCCAATTTAACAGCTTCTTATGTTGCTGTACTGTCCTCCAAAATTCTTTTTAAGCATATAGTCCTTGTGATAATGAAATAGTGATCTTATTTACAGTCCCCTAATTATAGTGAATTTGAACATCACTTATTAAAAATTTATTTTTTTCTCCTCCAAAAGAAAATGTCTCTGTCCTTTGGAGAATATAATAGTTACTGCGTATAGGCAGCTAGCCAATAGATTGGAGAGTGCTAAACTTGGAATTAGGAACACCTGAATTCAAATTCTATCTCAGACATTTTTAGCTGTGATCTTGGCAGAGTCACTTAACATCTCTCTCCTTCATTTTCCTCATCTCTAAAATGGAGATTATGACAACACTTGCCTCCCAAAATTCTTACAAGGATCAAATGTAATATTTGTAAATCATTTTGAAATTTTGTAAACTATAGTACTAATGCTTTGCAAAACACTAAAATAAATTTGAGCTATTATATGTATCCTTTATAGATAAAGGTGTGGTGTTCAAAATGTGCTTATTACAAATATTTCTCCCAGTCTTTTTGTTTTTTAGTGATAATTTTTTTTTACACAAAATATCATTTTTTTTAAAGTCAACTCCTCAATGCATTTGTTGAGCAGAAAATCAGAAAATCTCTAGTACTTAATTGATAAATACATCCTTTCTTTTTCCACCAGTTTTCAGTGACATTTATTTATTCATTCATTTATTTTTGGAGACTATTGGGGTTAAGTGACTTTCCCAGGGTCACAAAGCTATTTAGTGTCTAAGACCAAATTTGAACTTAGGTACTCTTGACTCCACGGTTGGTGCTATATCTATTTCACACTTAGCTGCCCATTTAGTGACTTTATTTTTTTATTTTTCCCCATATAGCTTTTAAATTTTAAGTGATAATTACTTCTATTTGTTTCAATGTGGTATAAAATTGTAGGATAAGAAATTCAAGTGAGATTCATTAGGAAGTAGTTATTGTCAGGCTTATTTCTGATCACAAACCCCTTTGCCTTTTGTCTTTTAGTTCTCTTAAGCTTAAAAATCACTATTTTCTCTCTTGATTTTCCTTAATTCATGCTAGGTACTTTGATTTTGTCTTCTTTTGGGAAAACAAAATAAGTTCTTCAAGTAAACGTATTGTCATTTTGGGATCCTTCTGGGATTTTAGAGAAAATCTAGTTCTTACATAAACAATGGTTGTTTTGTTTTAACTGATCATCCCTTGCTCAGAATACTTCCTTATTGCTTTTAGGATCATATAAACTTTCCTGTTTGACCTTTAAAGTCTATTACAATCTAGATCCAACTAATTATTCTACCTTGTAATGAATATTTTACATACATCACTTTACAGGCCAGCTAGATTGGCTTTCTTAATGTTCCTGCAATAAGGTATTTCATTCTACAGCAGTGTACATTTTGCATAGACTATCTCCCCTTCCTCAAATGTTTCTTCATTTTTTCCTTTTGAAACTGACTCTTGAAACTCATCAAGGCTCAGTTCAAGGGGCATCTGATTTCTCGTTTGTTGGCATTTCCTTCCATCTCCTTCTGAAGCATATTGTTAATCCCCATTGCAAAATGTAAGCTTCATGAGGACAAGGACTTGACATTTCTGATTTTATATCAGGTACATAGTAAGCACTGAGATGTTTGTTTAGTCAGAATACGAGGGATTGGGATATATATTACTGGAAATGAGTATGAGACATAGTGTCATTTAAATGTTTTTGGAATAAACAGAGTTTAATGGGTCTTAGACCAAAGGAACATAGTATTATTAGCTTGAGCTTACTTGTAGGGTAGAAACTGAGAATATTGGAATATTTGAAGAGGGCTAATGACTAGAGCCCTTTATTGAGAATAAATTAGAGGGAACAAAGTGGGAGGAACATGATATGATAATGCTATCCAGAAACAATGTTAAGTGCTAGGGACACAAGTAAGAAAAACAAAGGTAATCCATATGTCTTTTCCTAACTTCATAGTTATCTTGTGGGAAGATAGTATGTTATAATGAAAAAATATAGAATTTAGAGTCAAAAGACTAAGTTTGTGTTCCTGTTGTGGCTCTTAATGGCTGTGTGCAAATCAACTTAATCCTAAAGCCTTCGTTTTTCCCATCTGTAAAAAGACAATAGCATTTCTTCTAAACACTTTAAAGGATGTTTAATGAAAGCACCTTAAAACTGGTAAATGCTATATATGTTCTGATTTTTTTTTTTTGTTACCAAAGAAATTTTATAATTGGGAAAAAAATTTAGCTAGTTGCGTAGTGAAAGAGGGAGGGATTATTGATGGACAGTCTGCATGCTTAGTAAGTTTCCTCAAAATTACAAGGGAAGAGAAGGTTCCTTCTGTGATAGATTTGGAAGGATGCAGGCTAGAGTTGTGCAGAATATATGCAGTCATAGATGAGCTGTTATTTGCATTGATATTGGAAGTAACACATGTGAGACCACAGGATCCCTTAATATAGCAGTTTATTTTATCTAAAACTGAAATGACATGCCGCTATGAAGTTTAAAGAGTCTTGAATTTGGTAGGGGAAGAAATAGGTCATGGAACTAGACAAAATGTTAACTTTGGGGTGAGTATCATAGGTAAGTGAATGCTTTGTTACCAAGATTAAAGAGAAATTCTTCAGTGGTAAAGATAGTAATCTAGGGGAGAGAAAGTGAATATGCATTTATATAATGACTACTATATATTATTTAATGGTACTACTGCAATAATAGTTTAAAAAGTAATGAGGATTTTGGAATGTAAGGTCCTTGAAGACGAACTTTAAAAAAAAAAAACAAAGTATTTGTTGAATTGCAGGTGTATACTTTATCATTCCTGAAAATAGATATGTTGTGGTATTTTTTAAAAAACCCAAACCAAAAAAACTTGTGAGCTTGCAATTTTGTATTAATTTGTTATATTTCAGATATACATACTATGTGTGATTCTTGTCTTTTTTTAGAACCCTTGATTTTAAATCTATTATAAGTATAGGAGTAAGTTACTGATTTTGATAATGGGGAAAATATAACTAGATTTTATAAAAGTCTATTATATAAAGCTGTAAGATATCCTACTTCACAGTTGAAGGCATAGAATATGGTATGCACAAAGAAAAAAAGATGGAAAAGGGCAAGGTAAGATTGGGAAATGGTTTTTTAAAGAGGCAGTTTAGCTGAAACATCAAATATATGAAAGATAGCAAGTAGTTTTGAGTTAAGATCAGAAGTAAGTGGTAGGCAAACACTCTTGATTGCCAAAGTAAAAAGTTTATAATTCCTACATTGAGAAGATTATTTAGAAAATTGAAGGAAGGATTACAGCAAAGGAATAATACCAGAAGCAGTGAGCTCTTTTAACTATATTAATAGTGGGAAGTAGACGAGGCAGTGATTTGAATTAGGATAGTTTTAGGAGTGGAGGCCAGAGACTGTGGAGGTTGAATTGATAGGATAGATTGGCATTTTATTAAATATGGGGCAAAGAAGTGAGAGAAATCCAATAAACCACTTGATAGATAGTATTGATAGGTTTCTCTATTGTTTTTGAAGTGATTTTCTTTTTGAGATGATAGGAGCAATGTACTTATTTGTATTCCTTTGCCCATCACTACTCCCTGAGTGTGCTCTCTCTTCCCTATACATTAGAATACAAAGTATTCTATTTTTGCATTTCAGGGGTCAAAACACTTATCTCCAGAACATAGTCAGCAAGTAATAAATGCTTATTGAATTAAATTGTTGGATTGGTGCTGAAGAGCACTTAGCACATAGAAGGTACTTAATAAATGTTGATTGATTGAGTAGAGGAAAAGGGGAAAATAGTCAATCTGTGGTTAAGAAGCAAATATTGTCCTGCAATCAGGAAACTTGCTGATTGTTTAAGAGTTATAGTTGTAGAATGGATCAGTAAGTTTGCTGCCTGAGAAATTTCAAATCAGCATGCATGTATATTTTGGGGATGTTTTGCCAAATAAGTCAGCATTTTTATCTTTATTTCATTATTTATTTATTTTGCTGAGGCCATTGGGATTAAGTGACTTGCCCAGAGTCACTTAGATAGAAGAATTAAGTGTCTGAGGCTAGATTTAAACTCATCCTCCTGACTTCAGGGCTGGTGCTCTATCCACTGCGCCATCTAGCTGCCCCTAGCATTTACTTTTGAGACACCAAAAGGATCTTGAACATCTCAGACCTAGGAAGACTTTTGAACCAAAGAATGAGGTGCCATCTCAATCTTCAGCGTTTCTTTGCTTTTGCTTTTGTTTTTGTTTTTTTGTGTATACTCCAAATAACTTCACCGCATTCTGTTATGAATTTTTTATTCTCTTTCCCTTATAAACCCTAGAAATTCTAACTCAACAAGTTGTAGATAGTATAAAGTAAGCTTTTTGAAGACAGCCATTATTTTAATTTTGTCTTTGTAACTCTTTTTGTCATTGTTATCCTCATTTTACATATGAGGAAACAAAGATTCAGAGAAGTTAAATTACTTTTTAGGATCACAAAAACCAAGATTTGGAATTAAGTTCTTCCTGACTTCAAAGCCAGCCCTCTGTTGTCTCTCTTCCTCCCCCATCCACCCCCCACCCCCCCTTTTAAAAAACTAAAATATAGAAATTCTGGGCAAGTCATTTAACTTCTATTTGCTTCTCCATATCTATAAAGTGAAGTTTCAGGGAAAAAACATCCTTACCTTCTAGGGTTTTTGTGAGGATCAAATAACACAATATTTGCAAAACCTTTGCAAACTTTAAAGCATTATACGAATACTAGCAACATCCTCATTACTATCACCACCACTGTCCCCTCACTCCTCTTTTTTTCCTCTCACTGATTGCAATAAATTAAAAAGATTCAGGGAACCAGGAAGGTTCCAGGAAACTTGGTGGCTAAAATTAGGGATTAGTAGAGTGAAGGTTTATAAAGTGGTGAAAGCCCTGGGTTATAGCTAAGGATAAACCAGATAACTCTAACTGGTAACTAAACTTAGTGAGTTTGGATGCTCTGGGCAGTTGGAGCTTTCATAGTGGGAAAGGAGAATTTTGGGGATATAAATTTGAAATATAATGTAACATTTGCATGGAAATGGTCTAATAGGCCCTTGGAAGTGTCATGGGTCCTGGTTAAAAAAAATATAAACTTGAAAATTACTTGCATAAAACTTTTTGTTAAAACTAGTATGTTAAAAATCTCTAAAGGAAAAAGGAGAAAGATCCAAATCCGAAAGATTTGTGATAGAAAATACATTCTAGCCTTTCATATACTGAACTGTCATATTCTTTCTGAGTTTTCTTCAGGCAAAACACCTCAGTTCTTTCCATTTTCAGAATGGAAATATATGACTAGTGGCCTTTCAGTGACTTGCCAAAAGTATATGTGACTAGGACAGAATTATTACCTCTCTAGTCTTAGAAACTTTGGTTCTTAATTTAACTTACTTGGATTTTTAGTTTTTGTTTTGGCTTCTCTATCATATTGTTCGCTTATATCATTCTTCCAATCTTCTAAAACTCCTGCTTTGTTTTTCAGATGACTTATTATAAACTATTACCCAGTACTCTTTCCCTATCTTGTCCTTGTGAAGTTGATTTTTTTTTATTTCAGTTGTAAGACTTTACATTTATCCCAGTTAAATTTCATCCTGTGTATTAGCTGTCCCTCCAAATTTCATAGCATCTGCAGATTTGATAAGTACAAACACTGCATTTGCCTTTATCCAAGACTTTGATAAAATTATTAAACTGGTTAGAGCTAACTGTTCTATGTGGTATAGTGAATGTAGTGCCAGACCTGGAGTTAGGAAGACCTGAGTTTATCAAGTCTGGCCTAAAACTTACTAGCTATGTGATTCTGGGTAAGTCACTTACCCATTTTCATCTGTAAAATGAACTGATCCTATCTTCTTGTGATGAAGAGAGCCAACTGCACCCAGAGAGAAGACTGGGGACTGAGTATGGACCACAACATAGTATTTTCACTCTCTTTGTTGTTTGCTTGCATTTTGTTTTCCTTTTTGATCTGATTTTTTTGTGTGTGCAGCATGATAACTATGGAAATATATATAGAAGAATTGCACATTTTAACATATTGCTTGTATTATTTGCTTTCTAAAAGAGGGGGCTAGGGGAAGGGAGAGAAAAAAATTTGGAACACAAGGTTTTGGGAGGCTGAAGGTTGAAAACTATCTATTCATGTGTTTTGAAAATAAAAAGCATTACAATAAACTGGGAAAACATTTTTACATTCAAAGGTTCTGATAAAGGCCTCATTTCTAAAATATGTAGAGAATTGGCTCAAATTTATAAGAAATCAAGCCATTCTCCAGTTGATAAATGGTCAAAGGATATGAACAATTTTTATTTGAAAAAATTGAAACTATTTCTAGTCATATGAAAAGTCACTGTTGATCAGATAAATGCAAATTAAGACTACTCTGAGATACTACTACACACCTCTCAAATTGTCTAAGATGACAGGAAAAGATGACGAATATTGGAAGGGATTTGGGAAAACTGGGACAAATGATACATTATTAGTGGAACTGTGAACGGATCCAACCATTCTGGGAGAGCAATTTGGAACTATGTCAAAGTGTGCATACCTTTAATCCAGCAGTATTTCTATTGCATTTATATCCCAAAGAGATCTTAAAGGAGGTAAAAAGGGATCCACATGTGCAAAAAATGTTTGTGGCAACCCTTTTTGTAGTGGCAAGAAACTAAAAACTGAACGAATGCCCATCAGTTGGAGAATGGCTGAATAAATTATGGTATATGAATGTCATGGAATATTTTTGTTCTGTAAGAAAAGACCAACAGGATGATTTCAGAGAGTCCTGGAGAGACATTGACTGATGCTGAGCGAAATGAGCAGGACCAGGAGATCATTGTATAGGGCAACAATAAGACTGTATGATAATCAATTCTGAAGGACATGGTTCTCTTCAACAATGAGATGATTCAAACCAGTTCCAATTGTTCAGTGATGAAGAGAGCCATCTACACCCAGAGAGAAGATGTGGTAATTGAGTGTGGACAACAACATATTATTTTCACTCTTTCTATTGTTGCTTGCTTACATTTTGTTTTCTTTCTCAGGTTTTTTTTTCCCCCCCTTCTTTCTTGATCCTATTTTTCTTGTGCAGCAAGATAACTGTGTAAATATGTATTTGGATTTAACATATATTTTAACATATTTAACATGTATTGAACTACCTGCCATCTGGGGGAGGGTGCATGAAGGGAGGGGAAAATTTGGAACAGAAAGTTTTGCAAGGGTCAATGTTGAAAAATTACCCATGCATATGTTTTGTAAATAAAAAAGCTTTAATAAAAATTTTAAAAAGACAAAATTATATGGGTATGACCATCTAGCCATTTCTAAATTTATCTAGTTTTATTGTTATTGTCTATACACACAAGAATAGTATGAGAGACTTTGTCACTTTGATAAAACCTAAGTTAATTGAATCTGTAACATTTCCCTTAAGTACTGATCTGTTAACAATATCAGAAAAAGAAGTGTGGTTTGTGTGACATGACCTCCTCTTCATTTTATTTCAGCTTCATGAAAAGAGGAACAAGGCCTTATTTATTGTATAAGTCACACCGAGCTTAGTGCTTTGCATATTGTTGATTCTTTTCAGTTGTGTCTAATTCTGTGATACCCCATTTGGGATTTTCTTGGCAAAGATAATTGGAAGGTTTGTTGTTTATTTTTCCGGCATATTTTGTAGATGAGGGAACTTAGGCAAACAGAGTTAACTGACTTGCCCAGGGTCACACAGCTAGTAAGTGTCTGAGGCCTGATTTGAATTCATTAACATGAATCTTTCTGACATCCAGGCCTGGCACTGTATTCACCTGCATTGTCTAGCTGTCCACTTGTCATATAGAAGGCTTTAAAAAAAGCTTAGTCAAGAAACATAAGGGCTTACTATATGTGAAGTGTTTTGCTAAGCCCTGAATGTACAAAGAAAACAAATAACTGACCTTTTACAGTCATGTTATATTTAGAAGCTCATAATTATAATGAGAGTTAAAAGGTAAATAACTATATACGTATAAACTCGTAGGTAGTAGAAGAAATGTAATGGGGGACAGGATAGGAACACCGAGGGAAAATCTTTTCTAGAAGATGAGATTTGAACTGAAGGATGCCATCGAGGGAAGTTAAGACAGGAGTGAGGAAAGCATTGCAATTTGGGGAGAAGGGGATGGTGATAGGATAACCATTATCAAAAGATGGAGTCAGAAGATGAAATATATGCAATTAGTAGCTCAGTAAAGTGTAAGAATCCTAGAAAGGTCGAAGAGGCCACATTATTAAGAGCTTTAAAGGAAAACAGCTTTATATTTAATCCTGTAAGTAATAGGGGATTCCTGGAGTTTAGTGATTAAAGGAAGACCTTGAGCTTTAAGCCTTAAGTGGGCTGGACTTCTCTATTTTTAGATAAATGTCCTTTGATTGCTGAGTGGAGGATACTTAGGTGTATGGAGAGATTTTGAGTAAGGCTAATTCAATGGTCCTGTTTTAACACAATTAGAAATATAGAAGTAGAATAGAATTTATCATAGCGTCATAGAAGTCAGGCAAGGCAGGAGACTCAAGAACAGTTTTAAATGTTTCAGAAAGATAAGGAAGAGGATAATGGTAAATACTAGATTTGTGATTTCATTAGTATAGAGAGTTCCTTTTCCAATTCAGGTTGACACCTTCTTGGAAAGTTGGGTAGATCACATAGTAGTTGAGAGATTTGCCCAGTGTTACATGGAGTTTTTGCCAAAGGTATCTTGAACCCAAGACTGGCACTCTGTTCATTACATTAAGAAGACTGAAAATGGGCCACTAAATTTGATGATATAGTAGTCATCGCTCATAGCAGTTTTGGAGTCAAAAGCCAAATTGTAAGGAATTGAGTAAGTGGGCAAAGAGAAAATGGAGGTGTTGAATATAGTCTACTCTTGTTAAATATACTGAGTTTGTCGTTGAAAGGAAATAGAATAATATCTTTTAGGTTTGTTGGGATTAAAGGAAGGGAAAAGTCAGCTTTTAGGAGAAACATATTTGTGAACTCAGGAAGGAAGGAAATTTGAAAATTTTATAGAATAAAGTCAGAAGAGAATAGGACTGATAGAGTAGTAAAGAGAGAAGATGTCTATTTTAAATCAGTAATATAATACTCATTGAATAGTCTTTTTTAATCCAAATTGATTTTTATACATATTCGAATTGAGTTTTTTCCAGTATATCTTTTTCTTGATAGATTTTTTGTCCATTATGGTTCTCTTAATCCTTCTAATAAAACTTTTGGTTGTCAAGTGGATTGTGAGGAAAAAGGCCAATATAGTTTGACATTGTTTTTATGCATTGTTATGTTTCTCATTGATCATTATTATTTGATTAAGTGCTATAGGATGTTAAAGTTGGAAGGGACCAAAGAGATAATCTAGCTAAGGGTTTTTTGACTTTCCTAGTGTAATGAGCCCCTTTGGTAATCTGGTGAAGTTTACTCAGAATAATGTTTTTAAGTAATTGAAAGAAATGCTAAATTTCAGTTAGAGGTTAGTGGAAACAAAAGTATAGCTTTTTTTCCCCAACTTCTGTGAATCAGGTTAATAACTGCTGATTAGCCCATTTCTTAGTACTTTTGAATAGAGACTCTTTGTTTTCTTCATCCTCTTCTCCTCCCTTCTTCCTTTTTCCTTTTTTGCTGAGGCAATTGAGGTTAAGTGACTTGCCCAAGGTCACACAGCTAAAATGTGTTTTATCCATTGTGCCATCTACCTGCCCCCAGAAACTCATTTTTAACATAAATAATTTCAGATCTCATCCAGCTAGAATGAGCATCATCTTCCAGGGAAGAAGATGGTCATTCAATGATACAGGAGAATTTCACCTATTTCTAATGAAAAGACCAGATCTGAACAAAAAATTTGACCTCCAAACACAGAACTCTAGAGAAGCGTAAAAAGGTAAAAAGGAAAGAAGTCTCGAGAACTATATCTCTACTAGGGGTATCCTTAAAGAATGGGGGTATAATTTGATTTTACTTTGATAATAATCAAAAAGAAATTAGAGGTGGAAGGTATATCATACTGTAAAAAAAGGGGGGGAGGGGAAAGGAGGTGAAATAAAGTAAAAATAAAAAGGAGGTAAAATAAGGCAAAGTCTCATGAAGAGACACAGAAAATCTAATATAATTGAGGGAAAGAAAAGAGGGTGATGAGTATTCTTACTCTCATTAGATTGGGCTCTAAAAGAGTATATTAGACGCATTTGATTTCAGGGAAAAACTTGGCCCTCTCTATAGGGAAGTAGGAGGGAATGGAGGAAAAGAAAGGAATAAATTAATAGAAGGATTAGGGAAAAGGTGTAAAAAAGAAGGAGGGTTCTATAGGGGGGAGGACTGTTAGAGGGAGGTGGTCATCAAAAACAAAATACTGGGGAGGGGGGGAAGGGAGTAAGGGGAAAGGGAAGAGAAAAATATAACTTCGGGTAAATAAGATGGCAGGAAATATAGATATAGTCATTTTAACTGTGAATGTGAATGGGATGAACTCTCCCATAAAAAGGAAATGGATAGCGGACTGGATTAAAAGCCAGAATCCTATGTTGTTTACAAGAAACACATCTAAAACATAGAGATAGATACAGAGTGAAGGTAAAGGGCTGGAGCAGAATCTTTTATGCTTCAAGTGAACAAAAAAAAAGCAGGGGTAGCAATCCTTATCTCAGATCAAGTAAAAGCAAAAATAGATCTAATTAAAAGAGATAAGGAAGGAAACTATATTTTACTAAAGGGTACCATAGACAATGAAGCGATATCAATACTAAACATATATGCACCAAGTGCTATAGCATCCAAATTCCTAGAGGAGAAACTAACAAAGATGCAAGGAGAAATAGACAGTACAACTATACTAGTGGGGGATCTCAACCTTGCTCTCTCAGAATTAGACAAATCAAACCACAAAATAAATAAGAAAGAAGTTAGGGAGATAAACAAAATGTTAGAAAAGTTAGGTATGACATCTCTGGAGGAAATTGAATGGTGATAGAAGGGAGTATACTTTTTTCTCAGGGGTTCATGGAACTTATACGAAAATTGATCATGTGTTAGGGCATAAAAACCTCAAAATCAAATGCAGAAAAGCAGAAATAGTAAATCTATCCTTTTCAGATCATGATGCAATAAAACTCAAATGTAATATAAGGCCAGGAGAAAATAGACCAAAAGTTAATTGGAAATTAAATAATCTAATCCTGAAGAATGAATGGGTAAAAGAGCAAATTATAGACACAATTGATAATTTCATCCAGGAGAATGACAGTAATGAGACAACATACCAAAATTTGTGGGATATAGCCAAAGCGGTTATAAGGGGTAACTTTATATTCCTAGATCCTTATTTGCATGAAATAGAGAAAGAGAAGATCAATGAATTAGGGTTACAAATAAAAAAACTAGAAAAAGAGCAAATTAAAAACCCTTAATTAAATACCAAATTGGAAATTCTGAAAATAAAAGGGGAGCTTAATAAAATTGAAAATAAGAAAACTATTGAATTAATAAATAAAACTAAGAGCTGGTTTTATGAAAAAACTAACACAATAGATAAGCCTTTAGTTAATTTGATCAGAAAAAAGGAAAGAGGAAAATCAAATTGTTAGTCTCAAAAATGATAAGGGAGAACTTTCCTCCAATGAAGAGGAAATTAGAGTAATGATTAGGAGTTACTTTGCCCAACTTTATGCCAGTAAGTTTGATAATCTAAATGAAATGGAGGAATATCTACAAAAATATAGATTGCCCAGGTTAACAGAAGAGGAAATAAATTATTTTAAATAGCCCCATTTTAGAAAAAGAAATAGAACAAGCTATTAATCAACTCCCTGAGAAAAAATCTCCAGGGCCAGATGGTTTTACATGTGAATTCTACTAAACATTCAAAGAACAATTAATTCCAATACTATACAAACTATTTGAAAAAATAGGGACAGAAGGTATACTACCAAATTCCTTCTATGATACAGATATGGTGCTGATAGCTAAACCAGGTAGGGTGAAAACAGAGAAAGAAAACTATAGACCCATTTCCCTAATGAATATTGATGCAAAAATTTTAAATAAGATTTTAGCAACAAGATTACAGAAAGTTATCTCCAGGATAATACGTCTTGACCAAGTAGGATTTATACCAGGAATGCAGGGCTGGTTCAATATCAGGAAAACTATCAGCATAATCAATTATATTAATAACCAAACTAACAAAAACCATATGATTATCTCCATAGATGCAGAAAAAGCATTTGATAAAATCCAACACCCGTTCCTATTAAAAACACTAGAGAGTATAAAAATAAATGGGCTTTTCCTTAAAATGATTAGTAGCATCTACTTAAAACCATCAGCAAGCATCATATGTAATGGAGACAAACTAGAACCATTCCCAATAAGATCAGGAGTGAAACAAGGCTGCCCACTGTCACCATTACTATTTACTATTGTATTAGAAATGTTAGCTTTGGCAATAAGAGAAGAGAGAGAGATAAAAGGAATTAGAGTAGGTAATGAAGAAACCAAATTATCACTCTTTGCAGATAACATGATGGTATACTTAGAAAACCCTAGAGACTCAACTAAAAAACTACTAGAAACAATTCACAACTTTAGCAAAGTTGCAGAATTCAAAATAAATCCACATAAATCATCAGCATTCTTATATATTACTAACAAAGTTCAGCAGCAAGAGATAGAAAAAGAAATTCCATTCAGAATAACAGATGATAGCATAAAATATTTGGGAATCTATCTGCCAAGAAAATGTCAGAAAATATACGAACTAAACTACAAAACACTTTCCACATAAATAAAATCAGACCTAGTCAATTGGAAAAACATTAAGTGCTCATGGGTAGGCCGAGCGAATATAATAAAAATGGCAATACTGCCCAAACTAATTTACTTATTTAGCACCATAACAATCAAACTCCCAAGAAATTATTTTACAGATCTAGAAAAAATAGTAGCAAAGTTCATTTGGAAGAACAAAAGTTCAAGAATTTCAAGGGAATTAATGAAAAAAAAAAGACAGATGAAGGTGGCCTTGCTGTACCAGATCTAAAACTATATTATAAAGCAGCGGTCATCAATACCATTTGGTATTGGCTGAGAAATAGAGCAGTCGATCAGTGGCACAGGATAGGATTATCAGGACAAGCTAGGTGTAATAACTTTAACAATTTAGTGTTTGATAAACCTAAAGACCCCAGCTTTTAGGATAAGTACTCACTATTCGGCAAACACTGCTGGGAAAATTGGAAACTAGTGTGGAAGAAATTAAGGCTGGACCCACACCTAACACCGCACACCAAGATAAGATCTAAATGGGTTCATGATCTAGATATAAAGAGTGATATTATAACCAAATTAGAGGAACATAGGATAGTTTACCTCTCAGACCTGTGGAGAAGGAAGGAATTTGTGTCCAAAGAAGATCTGGAACTCTTAATTGAACACCAGATAGATAATTTTGATTATAGTAAGTTAAAAAGTTTCTGTACAAACAAAACTAATGCAGACAAGATTAGGAGGGAAGCATCAAATTGGGAAATCATCTTTACATTTAAGGCTTCTGATAAAGGTCTCATAAATAAATAAATGATAAAAGGTCTCTAAGATATATAGAGAATTGTTTCATATTTATAAGAATTCAAGCCATTCTCCAATTGATAAATGATCAAAGGATATAAACAGACAATTTTCAGAGGATGAAATTAAAACTATTTATAATCATCTGAAAAGGTGCTCCAAATCACTATTGATCAGAGAAGTGCAAATTAAGACAACTCTGAGGTATCATTACATACCTGTCAGATTGGCTAAAATGACAGGAAAAGATAAAGAAGAATGTTGGGAGGGGATGTGGGAAGACTTGGACACTGATACTTTGGTGGAACTGTGAACGGATCCAACCATTCTGGAGAGCAATTTGGAGCTATGCTCAAAAAGTTATCAAACTATGCATACCCTTTGACCCAGCAGTGTTTCTATTGGGCTTATATCCCAAAGAGATCTTAGAGGAGGGAAAGGGACCCACATGTGCAAGAATGTTTGTGGCAGCTCTTTTTGTAGTGGCTAGAAACTGGAAACTGAATGGATGCCCATCATTTGGAGAGTGGCTGAATAAATTATGGTATATGAATGTTATGGATTATTATTGTTCTGTAAGAAACGACCAGCAGGAGAATTTCAGAGAGGCCTGGAGAGACTTGCATGAACTGATGCTCAGTGAAGTGAGCAGAACCAGGAGATCATTATTCAGGACAACAACAATACTATATGAGGATCAGTTCTAATGGACATGACTCTCTTCAACAATGAAATGCTTCAAACCAGTTCCAATTGTTCGGTGAAGAGAGCCATATACACCCAGAGAGAGAGGGATGTGAAATGTGGACCACAACATAACATTTTCATGTTCTCTATTGAGGTTTGCTTGCATTGTATTTCCTTTATCGGATTATTCTTTCTTGTAGACACGATTTCTCCTGCAGAAAAAAATGATGCAATAACTATACATATGTTCGATTTCTTAAGTATTCTAACATAATTATCAAGTAGTGGATATCCTGCCATCTAGGGGAGGGGTGGGGAGTAGGGGAAAAAATTTGTAACAGAAAGCTTTGTAAGGGTTAATGTTTAGGAATTACCCATACATATGTTTTGCAAATAAAAAGTATTAATAAAAAAAATTTTCAGATCTTCAAGTGATATTAATTATACTCGTTAGCATCTGTTAAAAGCTACCAAGAATGCAGTAATATTTTTTATTTTTTTTTTTATTTTTTTTTTTATTTTATTTGCATAACATATGTGTGGGTAATTCTTCAACAATAACCCTTACATAGCTTTCCGTTACAAATTTTCCCCCCAACTCCCCACCCCTCCCCTAGATGGCAGGATATCCACTACATGTTAATTATGTTAAAATATTGGCAAATCGAATATATGTATACATATTTCCAAACTTATCATTGGTGTGTAAGAAAAATCTTATCTACACAAACGATATATCAGATAAAGGAAACACAATGTAAGCAAACATCAATCAAGGAGTATGAGAATGTTATGTTGTGGTCCACATTTCGCATCCCTCTCTCTGGGTGTATATGGCTTTCTTCAGTGAACAATTGGAGGTGGTTTGAAACATATCATTGTTGAAGAGAGCCATGTCCATCAGAATTGATCGTCATATAGTACTGTTGTTGCCGTGTATAATGATCTCCTGGTTCAAGAATGCAGTAATATTTTTAATGGACTTTATATTTTATTAAGCACAACAGAACCTACATGCATTTTTTTCAGTTCACAGTTCTTTTAATTATTTTTCTCAATAGTATTTTTTTTAAATATGTGTACAGTTTTTAGCATACATTTTTATAAGAATGGTGTTCCAATTTTTTTTCCCCCTCCTTTTCCTTCTCTCCAAAACAGCATGCAATCTGACATAGGTTATACATATACAATACTTTTAAACATATTTCCATATTGGTCATATTGTGCAAGAAAAATTAGACCACAACGGGGAAAAAAACACAAGAAAGAAAAAGCAAACAAACAAAAAGTATACTTTGATCCACATTCAGTCTCCATAGTTCTCTCTCTGGATGAGGACGACATTTTCCATCCCAAGTCTATTGGAATTGTCTTGGTTCATTGTGGTACTGAGAAGAATTAAGTCAAATGTAACTAGTTGATCATCATATAATTTTATTATTACTCTGTACAATGTTATCCTGGTTCTGCTCACTTCATTCAGCATCAGTTCATGTAAGTCTTTCCAGACTTTTCTGAAATCAGCCTTATTCAACTATTCTTCAATTGTTGGGCATCCACCCAATTTCCAATTTCTTTCCACTTCAGAAAGAGCTACTTCAAACATTTTTCATATCTGCATGTATGTTTTAAAAGCAAATTATATGTCAATAAAAACATTTAATCTGCAGAGATTTATTATATTCAGTTCATTTAAAGTTTGGGACATCAAATTGGGAAATAAGTTCACCCCACTTATTTTACAGGTAAAAAAAAATTGAGGCCCAAAGAATGGGAAGTGGTTTTTGCTGGGGAAAATAGGTTGTTCTCCATGTGGAATAAAAATGACAGGTGAGAATCCTAATAATGACTTAAAGGTGTGAGTTTTTGTTCTCCCTATATTCACCTTATTTTTTATTAACTAGCTAATCAAATGGATTCATATGATCTTTTGCATACATTAATAGAAATCAAGCATACACATTGATATAAACGTTAGTAGCTTTCCCATTTGATAGGGGAATTCTGTCCTTTTGGAACTAGAATTTATTATTATGCTATTATTGATAGTCACCACTTCTCTAAGTAGACTAGCTACTATTTAAAGATTATTTTTCAGACAAAAATCAGATAAATCTAGAAGCTTAATCCTGGAGAAGTCCCCATATCCCTATGCTTTTTTTGTATTTAGGGTTTTTTTTTGTTTGTGGTTTTTTTTTTTTTTTTTTTTTTTAGTACTGTTGGGAGGGTTTTGTTGTTCCCCCAACAGACTTTCATTCATTGATGAATAAATTCTTAATAAAAAGAAATTACTTAACTCCTTGAATGATTTGAGTCAGTTAATAAACTTTTGTTAAGCAAATACTAACAATCCTTGCAGGCTCTGAAGGAACTCACAGTCTGATGAGGGAGACATCAGACATTGAAACAACTATCTACATATAAGATATATACAGGAAAAAATGGAAATAAGGAAAGCACTTGAAGAATAAAAGGGAATTAGGAAAGGTTTTTTTGAAGAAGATAGGCTTTTTAGCTGAGGCTTGAAAGAAAATGAAAGGGATGGGCCATGTCAGGAGATGAGTGTCTAATTCAACAAATGTCACTGAATCGCAAAAAATTTGAAGGGGCAGCCAAGTGTAAGACTGGGAAAAAGAAGGAAGGGGAAGTTAGGGAATTTTAATGCCACTCATCGGATTTTATATTTGTCTTGGTGATAAGGAGCCACAGGAGTTTACTGAGAGAGAATTATTATAGTCATTGAATATTGAGACTTGTATGCCTATCCTATTTCATTGCTCTACCACTCCATTTCTTCTCAATTATATATTTTTCTTAAATACATGTAAAGATAATTTACAACATTCATTTTTGTAAGATTTTGTATTCCATTGAATACAGTAATATATATTATGTGATTATCAACTGTGATGACTCTTTTCAACTATGTGGGCGGTTCAAGGCAATTCCTGTAGACTTAGGGTGGAAAATGCCATCCACATCCAGAGAGAACTATAGAGACTGAATATGAATCAAAGCATAGTATTTTTACCCTATTCTTGCCTCCCTTAAGTTTACTTTGCCATTGAGAGCAATGGCCTTAATAGCGTTGTAAACCAAGGACATAATTTTCTCTGATGGACTATTGTATTGCTAACATAAAAGTGACCAAGAATAAAGAAGTTTGTAGAAGTACCTACTAATAATTATAAATTGATCTTTTGTATGGTTTAAGATCTGCAAAATATTTTACATGCTTTAGTATAATGGCTCTTCATAATCCTATGAGATACAATTCTAAAGCTGTTATTTTTGCTTTACTAATGGGAAGCAGAGGCTTAGAGGTTAAATACTTTATGTGTTCACAAAAGCCAATGTCATAGGTTGGATTTGAACTGGCTTTTCATATGCTACATTCTAGCATTCTTTATACTTGTATTGCTTCTTTTCAAAGCTGTATTTCAAAGAAACTCATTCATCTTCATACCAGCATAGGGACAATTTGATATGAATTCCTAAAAAAGCAAAAGAAAAATCACCTCCCTATTTGGAGAGAGTAATTAATTTTTGTTTGTGTTTTGTAGTGTGTTGTCTTAATTGAATATACATTCACAGTTTTTGACCAGATTATTGGGGGGAAATTACTTTCGTCCTTTCTTTGATGGATAAGTAGTAACCAGATACTCCAGTAGTGATTCATTATAGAAGTGTTTATAAGCAAGATTGCTAAAAGTTTAAAAAAAAAAAAGGGATAGAATTTCTTTGCAATGATTATAAACACAATATAGCTCTTCATAACCTGAACTCTTCCTACCTTTCTAGTCTTCTTATATTTTACTCCATTCCATGTATTCAGCAGTCCACTGACACTTCTTACTGTTTCTCCAATAAGATACTTCATATTCCTACTTCAGATGTTTTCATTGGCTGTTCTCCATGCCTGGGACTCTCTTTCTCCTCATCTCTGCCTCCTGGCTTTCTTGTTTCAACCTGCTACAATAAATATTTTTTGTTTCCCTTTCATCTTAATATCTTCCCTCTAAGATTATATCTAATTTATCCTGAAATAATTTTGTCTGTATATAGTTGTGACTAATCTTGAGAGCAGGGTTTGTTTTGGCCTTTTTTGTGTATGTGCCAATTTTTTTTTTCTGGTTATACATGTCCATTCATTTAAAAAAAAAAAAAACATTTCCGTGTGAATCATGTTGGGAGAGAAAAATCAGAACAAAAGTGAAAAACTACAAGGGGGAAAAAAAAGAAGAAAAAGCAGAGGGGGGAGGGGTACAGCAAATGTTGATTTACTTCAGTCTCCATAGTTGTCTTTCTGGATGCACATGGCATTGTTTATCCAAGGTTTATTGAAATCACTGAACCACTGAGAAGATCCAAGTCTTTTGTAGTTCATCATCACATAATCTTGCTGTTACTGTATACAAAGTATTTTTGGTTCTGCTTGTTTCACTCAGGATCAGTTCATGTAAATCTTTTCAGACCTTTCTAAAATCAACTTGTTCATCATTTTTTACAGAACAATAATATTTTATTACTTTCACATAACTTATTCAGCCATTCCCCAACTGTTGGGCATCTATTCATTTTCCAGTTCTTTGCCACCACAAAAAGAGCTACTTTTTCCTCCTTTGTGATTTCCTTGGACACAGACCCAGCCAGTAGTGGCACTGCTGATTGGCCTTTCTTTATGTCTCCATCACTTAACACAGTACCTGGCACATAGTAGGTACCTTATATTGGTTTGTTGACTTGACTCCTAAGACCCATATTATATTCAAACTATGTGTGAAATTATAAATATAAAAATAGTTGTTTAGGAGAAGTTACAGTAAATTCACATAGGAGCAGAAACACAGAAGTCATTAGACTGGTGGTTATTGTTAAACATTCATCCTCATTAGTCTTAATGTTTTCTTTCTACTTTGTAGTTGACAGCATCACCAGCTGACCAGTCCTTGAAATTGTGATCCACATGTTTGATACTTAAATGTTTTCTCAGCTAGTTCTTTTTCAGTGATTATTTGGGGAAGAAAACAAAAGTCAAAAGATACTTGCTTTCAATGCCTTGGGTTTCTTTTTATATTAGGAAATAGTTATTTCCAGTGTTTTTACTAATGGTGGAAGAGATTTACTATAACCATACTGATCACTTGAATATAAAGATATTAAAGCACAATTTGTACAAGCAGTGTTTGTGCTCAAATCAATTTGCAGAGGAATTTATAAATATATGTCTAAGAGCTTGTATGTGTTTAGGGAAAGAATAAATGTGTTATATCATTTAGGGTAGCTTTGAAGAGTTTTTGCAGCAGGGGTTTATCTGGCAAGCTAGAATGTTTATTGTAGGGACATAGATTTGAAACTAGAAGGACTCTCATAACCATAATTTTAACCTGAATTGTCTGAAACTGATTCTAGCTTAACTCTTTTGAGATCAGACTTAAAAAGTGAGTTCCCCAAGCTCAAATGGGTATATACAAAGCTATTTAAAAACATTTCAAATGTAGATAAAATTATTTTTATAGTTACTTGCTGTTTTGAATTATGTACACACCAACAACCTGCATTATAATTGTGCTTTTCAGATTGCTTTTCTGTGTGTTTAATTGTTTGCGTAGATTATTGCTGTCAATTTAATATTTAATTCTTCTAGAGTGGAATTTTCTGAAAAATTGAGATAGATGCTTCCTTTCTCAAATGAAAAATGGAATTGTTAATCTGTTCTTGGTTGAATCTCTTTTAAATTCCAGAAGTTGGTCATTGAGTAATTGGAAGGCAATGAATAAATACCTCATTTCCAGTTTTTTATGTTCAGAGCCAGTGACACTGTTTATATTTTATTGGCTTCTTTGTAATATATGGTATTATAATATAACAATATAGCCCTGATTGAGATTATTGGCTTTTATACATGAATACAAGTTCCAGACTGCCATCCACGTGAATTTCAGGTAGGCTTATAGGGTAAAATAGAATTACAGACATTTAAAAATTATTTTTAAAATTTTATTTTCGATTTTAAATCCCATTGAAAAAGGCAAGAAATATACAGTACCTATTATGCATGTGGAGTTATATAAAACATTTTCACATTTGCCATATTGTGGGATGGACAAAGCAAAGAAGAATAAAGAAAATGGGAAAGAAGAATTAGGCTTCAATTTTTATTCAAGCGTTCATCAGTTTTGAGGAGGTGAAGCCAAGATGGTGGAGTAAAAGCAGGGATTCACTCACTGAGCTCTCCCCCCAAACTGCTCCAAATTCTTTAAATAATGACACTGAACAAATTTCAGAGTGTCAGAACACACAAAAAGATTTAGTAGAATATTTTCCAGCCATAGACAACTTAGGAGGTCAGCAGGAAAGGTCTGTGGCACCAGGATTTGAGTCCATTGTGTAATCCTGGACCAGCAGGCCATGCCTGTGCGACTCTTGCCTCAGCATCAGCAAAGAAGGGAAGGGGTTTGGGGCCTCTCAATCAGTGGCAGCACTGGCAATTTCTAGACTTTTTAGCCCAGAGCAAGGTGACTTGGAAGGTCAGCAGGAACAGTTTGTCAGTGAGAGGGCCTTGGGAAACCAGAAAACCATGAGTGGGCTTGGGCTGGGGGGAGCCACAGGGGAATGGGGACACTTCTCACAGTTTCAGGGCAGAAAAGAGTGCTTGTAGTGAGGTCCCTAGAAGGGTGTCTGAAAACAGCTGCACAAAACCCCTGAAGCTTGGATAGTGCACCCTCCACCCTGGTTAAAAGCAATAAGTTGCAAAAATGAGCAGATAACAGAAAAAGATCATGGACAGTTCCTTTGGTGATGAAGAGAATTATAATACATTCAGAAGAAGATAAAGTCAAAGTTTGTACTTCCAAAGCCCCCAAGAAAAATAAGAATTGGTCTCAGACCATAGAAGAACTCAAATGGGGTAAGAGAGGTAGATAAAAAATTGAGAAGAGAAATGAAAGTGATGCAAAAAAATTTTAAAAAAGCTAATGAGAAGAATTCCTTAAAAATCAAAATTGGTCAAATAGGAGAGAAGGTACAAAAGCTCACTGAGGAAAATAATTCCTTGAATTGAGCAAATGGAAGCTAATGACTTAATGAGAAATTAAGAAACAATAAAACAAAACTAAAAGATGAAAAAAAAATAGAAGACAATGTGAATATTTCTTTGGAAAAACAGGTGACCTGGAAAATAGATCCAGGAGAGAAAATTTTTAAATTATTGGACTACCTGAAAAGCATGATCAAAAAAGAGCCTGGCCATCATCTTTCAAGAAATTGAAAGGAGGTAATCAGGAAAAGGGATATCATGAGGCTCTTAATAAAGGTTTATCTGTTTACATCCTGACATGGAAGAATGATACTTGTAACTCAGAACTTTTATCATTCTGGCTGTTAGGAGGAGTATTTATAGACAGAAGGCACAGGTGTGAGTTGAATATAAAGGAATAATATCTAAAAAAAAATAAAATGAAGGGTTGAGAGAGGAATGTATTGGGAGAATGAGAAAGGGAAAGGTGGAGTAGCATAAATTATTTGCCATAAAAAAGGCAAGAAAAAGCTTTTACAGTGGAGGGGAAGAAGGAAATTAGAGTGAGATGCATGACCTTAATCATCAGAATTGGCTCAAAGAGGAAATAACATACACGTGCAATATAGGTATAGAAATCTATTTTAAACCTGCAGGAAAGTAGGAGGGGAAGGAGAATAGAAAAGAGGATATAAGAGAAGGGAGTGATCAGTAGCAAAACACTTTTGAGGAGGGTCAGAGTGAAAGGAGACAGAACAGAATAAGCAGGAGAAATACAATAGGCCACAGAAACTGGAAAAAGAATTTTGAAGCAAGTTTCTATGATTAAAATATATAGGGAACTAAAAAAACAAGGAGCCATTCCCCAATTGACAGATGATCAAGACATGAACTATGCCCCAAAGCTGTAAAATTGTGCATATCCTTTGCTATGAATCAAAGGCATGAATTCCAAAAGATATTTTTAAAAAGGAAAAGGATTCATACGTAGAAAGAATATAACAGCTCTTTTCCCAGGGCAAAGAATTAAAAATTGAGGGAATGCCCATTAGTTGGGGAATGGCTGAATAAATTGTGGTATAAGGTCTTGATGAAATATAATTGTTCTATGGGAAATGATGAGCTGGATGATCTCAGAAAAACCGAAAATTCTTCAATGAATCCAAGCAAAATGAAATGTACTGTGTACAAAGTAGTAATTTTTTGGGAATATCAGCTGTGAATGACTGCTATTGTTAGCATTACAATGACCCATGGCTACTTTGAAGCACTTAAAATGAAAAATGCTTTCCATACCCAGAAAAAAAAATCCAATTTTTTTTTCTGAACACTTTTTTTTTTTTTTTTTTTTGGTTTGTTTTTAACTTTGTTTTTCTTGAGGGATTTTTGGTGTGTTAAGGGGAGATGAGTGTTTTCTTTCACAACATGATTTTTTTTGGAAATGTTTTGCATAACTTCACATGTGCTTTCTTAAAGGAGGATGTGGATGGGGAGGAAGAGAGAGAATCTAAAGTTTTAAAAACAAATGTGAAAATTTGTTTTACATATAACTGAGGAAAATAAAGATACTAAGCTTTTTTTTTTTTTTTTTAAGTTCATCAGTTTTCTCTCTAGAAGTGGATACCGTTTTCCATCATGAATCCCTTTGGAATTATTATGCAGTTGTCTAAGCAAAGTCTTACTGAGAGCTCAGTGCCTTGGAGCAGAGAGCTGTACGTTACGGCATATAGAATATTTATGGAAAGAAATTGAAAAGGTAGAGTGGTATCAAAATCATAGATGGAAGGATCTCTATAGAGACAATCTAATCCAGCTTTCATTTTACATCTGGGCAGCCCTGCCTCATACAGAATGATTTATTCAGTGTGATCAATTCTTAACTTTTGCAGGGGTAACATTCCTAGACACAAATCAGGAAGTCGGCAGAAGTCGGTGACACTGCAGCAGATATCAGTGGGTAATCATTCTGGAGTGGAGCACACAAAGTAGCAGCCCCAGTGGTAGAAGATCTTGGAGGCAGCCATGGCACTTTGAGGAGCTCTCAGCCCAGAGATTAATGGGGGTTGGGTACTTGGTTACAAAGTATCAAGGATCTGAGTTGCAGTTCCCTTGCAGAAGGGAGTACTTGCTGCAAAGAGAATAGAGGCCCTTGTCACAATTCTAATGTCACGAGGAGCAATAGTACCTGCAGCTGCAGGAGAACAGAGAATCTAGTCACAGTGCTAGACTGAGAGGAGTGCTAGTGCTTGAGGCTACAGGGAAACAAGGTCTTACACTAGGTAAAGACCAGAGCACAGATCAGGAGAGCAGTAATCATACCTCTTCCCCACATTGCACTACTTTAGAAGCACCAAAAAGTTTTAGACCTCCAGAACTAACTTGGAAAACAGCAGCACAAAAAACCCTGAAGCTTGGTTCAGTTCTTCCCTACCCCTGCATGAACAGAGTTTAACTTTAAATTCAGAGTGGAGAAATAGGCTGGGGGGGAAAAAATGAGCAAATTAAAAAAAAAAAAAAAACTTGATCATAAAAAACTAATAATGTGATAAGAAAGACTAAGCATAAATTTAGAAGGCCTCAAAGAAAAATGCCAATTGGGCTTAAGCCAAACAAGAATTTCTAGAAGAGTTAAAGAAAATGATAGAATGGGAGGGAAGGAGTGAATGATTCAAGAAGATTATGAATCCACAGTGTTAGTGAAAGAGGCACAAAAAATGCTGAAGAAAATAGCATTGGAAGAAGGGAGGAAAAGAGAAAATGGGAGAAAATTATCACAAAGAAGAGGCTAAAAAGAACAACTTTTAGAGGGGAGGTGAAAATAGAAGGTAGGCTTAATCTTGAAACTCACTCTTACCCGAATTGGTTTAAAGAGGGCAGATTGCATACTCTGTTGGATAAATAAGTCTCTTATTCACTAGGGAGATAAGAGAGGATAAAAAATTGGGAGGGATGAATTAAGGGAGTCTGGTCAAAAGCAAAATAGATTTGAGGGACAGAACAAAAAGAAAAGGATAGGTAGGAAAATAGGATGGAAGTGAATTCACAGTAATCATAACTGAATGGGATGAATTCATCCATAAAATGCAAACAGCAGACTGAATTAGAAACTAGCATCTGATATGTTGTTTATAAGAGACACTTGAAACATAAAGACACACATGGAAAATAAAGAGCCTAAGCAGAATCTGTCATCAACTGAAGTTTAAAAAAAAGGCAGGGGTAGCAATCATCTCAGACAAAGCAAAAGTGAAAATAGACCTAATTAAAAGAATATCAAAGAAATGGCATTGTCCTACCTTTTCTAAGGTATCTTAGAAAATGAAGTTTTTTTTTTTAATTTACAGCAGGTTTCTCTGATAAAAACCTCATTTCTCAAATATATAGGGAATTGAGTCAAGTTTATAAGTATAAGAGCTGTTTCCCAATTGATAAATGGTCAAAGGATAAGAACAATCAGTTTTTAAAAATCAAAGCTATTTATAGTCATATGAACAAATGTTTTAAATCACTATTTATTAGAGAAATGTAAATTAAAATAACTGAAGTACCCCCTCACACTTATCAGAAATGACATGTTGGAAAGAATAAGGGGGAAAATAGCTACACTAATGTAATAGCGTTTTTTACATACACACACGTACATGAAAGACTTGGCTACTCTGATCTATACAGTGATTTATGCTTGGGGGGGAGGGAAGGATTCCACCTTGTTTGCAAACCCATTTTAATGAAAAGATGGCCTGTCCATTACAGAAAGAGGGTAATTTAGATAATCAATAAGCATTTATTAAGCACTTACTACCTCAAGGAGGGTGCTATGTTCAGAGGATACAGATTTAAAAGACATTGTGTGGAGTTTGAGGTGCTATTGAGCACATAATTTTTGCCAATCACTGTTAGGCACTGATTTTTTTTTTTTTTTTAATAAAAGGCCTATATGTTCTTAATTATCAAACTGCATTATTGAATTTATTTGGTTCTGATTCTTGTTTTGTAGTGTATCCTGTTGATCAGTTTTCCTATTCTCTAAATGTTATCAAATAGTTTTGATGATTACTGTTTGACAGTATAATTTAAGTCCTGGAATTGCCACTTCCCTTTATTTCTACTTTATTCTTTATTTCCCTTGAAATTCTAAGAAGTTGTCTATTTTAACATATTTATGAAATAATTTCCAGAGATTTAGTTGTACTGTACCTTTTGGGTCAGCTAGATGATAAAATAAATAGAATGCTGAGTCTGAGTTGAGGAAGACCTGAGTTTGGATTTAATTTCAGACATTTAGTAACTGTGTGACTTTGGGCAAGTTATTTAAACTTTTTTTTTTTTTTTTTTTTTGCTTCACTTTCTTTAATTGTAGAATAGTGATACTAATAGCACCCACTTCCCAGGATTATTGTGTGGAAACTTTAAAACACTGAGCACAGTGCCTAGTATGTGCTAGGAGTTATATAAATAAATCTGTATTCCTTTCCCCTTGATTGTTTTTAATCACAAGATCAAACCAACTACCACCAAAACTCTTCTTTGCAGCTTGAACCAGATTAAAAGGCAATTGGGAAAATTTTCACATGATTTTTAAAAAATAAATATTATAACACAGATTATGTTAAATTGTGGTCTTCTGAGTGGCCTAAAGGGATTCATTTCTATGTTTGGCACTACTTAAGTTTTGCCCAATAATGACCATAATGCTTCTGTAAAACGTGCATTCCCCTTTTGTTCTTATTGAATCAAGATTACAATTTAACTACTTGTGCCAATTAAAAACTTAGTGCCATGTTAAAATTCTACAATCTCTTGTGTTTAGGGCTGTTTTATAGGTAAAATTTCACTCCATTTTATACCATTACAGATAATTTTTTTGTAGCAAAGTTGTCATCATTTTTTCACAACTGGCCATAGAATGAGTTTATTGATTTGGTTACAATGAATTTTATACACTAAAAACAACTGCCTTCCCCCCCAACCTCCAAATGAGTAATTTCCCTTCTCTTATTCATGTAATAGAATCATAGCAAGGATTTCTTAACCTTTTTGAATTGAAAAGCAATTTTAAATTTTTTCAGTATCTGAGATTGCTTAGGTGGGAATGGATTGCAGTCCTGATTTTTGTTATCCTCCCCATTAGGAGCCCAGCATACTGCAGAGAAGCATATTAAAGTAACTGCTAGCATGCATGTCTTTCAAGTGATGCTTGATTTTTGTCCTGTTTACTTGGAGTACTATAAGAGGTGGGCTATTCTTAACATATGTATGAGTAATTCTTCAACATTGACCCTTACAAAGCTTTCTGTTACAAATTTTTCTCCCCTACTCCCCACCCCTCCCCTAGATGGTAGGAAATCTACTACGTGTTAATTATGTTAAAATACTTGATAAATTGAATATATGTATACATATTTCCAACACTTATTGTTGTGCAAGAAAAATCGTATCTACCAAAAAAAAAAATTTGAGAAAGGAAACACAATGCAAGCAAATTTCAATAGAAAGCATGGAAATGTTATGTTGTGGTCCACATTTCATATCCCTCTCTCTGGTTGTATATGTCTTTCTTCACTGAGCAATTGGAACTGGTTTGAAACATTTCATTGTTGAAGAGAGCCATGTCCATCAGAACTGATCATTATATAGTATTGTTGTCCAAATCCATTTTTGATTAGCTAGAGAAAAGCTTTTGGCATTTTGGATTTGGGGTTATGATTTCTACTAGTGTGTTCATTTTTAACCAAATTGATCTAGTTCATCGTTCTTTTGTGTAGAATAATAGCATGCTTGACTCTCAGTCTATAGCTGGTAGTGTGGAGATTTTCTCCATCGATGGAAGTCATAATTTATCCTTACCTTCTCATCCTGTACAATCCTTTTTCATGCTCCCAAGCCTCTGGAGGCTTTCCTGTTAAGCCCAAGTATTCTGTTTCAACTAAATAGTTTGGTTGCCCTGTGAAATTAATTTTGTCAGTTGCCCCCACTTTTCACTGTACATGTTCAAAGAAACTTTTGGAAAATAGAACAGTGGGTTTTCTCCTTTTCCCTTATTTTAAGAAGTGTATAATTTCATTGAACTAGCTCTTCCACCAATAAGGGATCATAAACACACACACACACACATTCTCTCTCTCCAAATAATAGTAATAGCTTGGCATTTATATGGTGCTCTTAGGTTTGTCAGTATGATTTCATTTAACAAATGTGACCAGTATGATCTCAATTGGTCCTCAAAAGATCTGAGATGGGGGGTGGAGAGTGCTATTTTTATCCCCATTTCATATGGGAAATTGAGGCAGACAGGTCAAGAAGAGGTTCCCACAAAAGTTTATATTTGAACTCAGATTTTCCTGGCTTCTAGTCCAGTGTTTCTGCATTTTAGATAATGGTGCTAAACTTTTGTGTGTTAAATATTCCCATTGGCAGTTTCCTGAAGCCTAGGGACTTCCTTTTGGATTAATGTTTAAGATTAAGAAGGAAATCAATTACATTGAAATGAAAATTATTTCTTTCCCCCCCCCCCAAAGTTCATTGAGTTCTTAAAATCTCTTTACAGATCCAAGGGTTTTGCAGAACCCTCAAGTCAAGAACTTATGGTTTAGATGATTCCATGAGTTGCTCCTACTATTAGATTCAGCACCCAGAGGTTGGAGAAACCTCTGGTGATGAGCCTCAGATGACATTCTATTTACCTGGTCCATAGGAAAAGCCTTTTGAGCCCAATAGGATCTTCTGATACTTTTGTTGTACTAGTTTAGACTTTAGGAGCCCAGGGGCATCACTACACCACAGAAATTTTAGTAATAGTTCAAGGGAAAGTCGTCATGTTCCTCTCTGTCTCCCCCTTCCTCTCAACTATCTTTTTTCCCTGTGCTATTTGTTAGATTGGTACAGGTTTGCCTACATTTATTTCAGCCAGTAGATGGAGCCTTTGTATTGTTGGAGTAAGAGATTTACTGAACTTCAGGCGAGATTACTGAGTGAAATATTTTTAGGAAGTTATTGTTGGATGAGAGGAATCAGTGAAACACAAAGTGGTAAAAAGGAAGGACTGGAAATAATGAGATTTTAACTTGTTTTAATTTCTTTATCCAGATGAAGTCTGACTGGGCCATATAACAAAGGAGCTAGTGTCACTTCATTATGGTAAAAAGAAAAAAGAGGAAGCAGAGGAAAGCAAAATCACCAAAATAGCATAACTCTGTGTTACACCAGAGGATAAGAAAGGGACAGAAAAGATAGAAGACTATTACATGAAGGACATCTCTGGTTCTTCATATAATAATAAGCTTTCTAACCCATCAGTTTTTTAAAATGATGGTTATTGAGATCTTTTATTTTTTTTATCACTTGATTTTCTCCTATATCCTATATCCATATCCGTCTCTCTCATGACGAAAATGTTGGAGAAAAGAAAGGAAAACATGAATATTTTTTTTAAATCAGCAAAACGAATTTAAAAATTGTAAAAACAAAACAAAATCCTTACATTATATCTTGTAGTCATGTCCTCTCTGCCCCTACACTCTTCCGCAAAGGAATTGAGGGAGGTATATATGTTTCTCTTTTGGAGGGCCAGATCTGTTCTTTTTTAATTTTCAGTGTAAAGTTTTTGTTTTGTGGTGTTTTTTTCATGTGCTTTGTTATGATTGTGTATTTTTTCCTGGCCCCACTTCATTTTACCTCATTTCATGTAAATCTTACCACAGTTTGTTTAGCAATTTCCTAAATGCTGGGCCTCTACTTTGTAAATGTTTCAATAAAAAGTTAACATATATAGAACCTTTCTTTTTGTCAGTGTGCTCTCCTAGAAGTTCATTCCTAGGACTCTTTAGCCACTTTAATTGCATAATTGAACATTGCTTTCCAGGTTTGTGGTACTAATTTATAGCTCTGCTATTGTATTAGCATGCTTGTCTTTGTATAACACTCCAAACATTTACTTTTTTCTCTGTTGTGACCTTTACCAATTGTCTGAGGCAGAAATTTAGGTTTATGTCAATTTCTCTTTCTTTTATGTTATTGATTTGGAATATTCTTTATATGGTTTATCATTTAAACTTCTTTTAAGAAAAGCCTTTTCATATTTTTTGACCACATCTCTTATTAGGCAATATTTTTTGGTTTTTGATATTTCTTTAATTGTGTATCTTGAATTCAAGGGTAGTCAAAAATTGTATTTTTATTTTTTGTGGAATAAAAAAGATATAAAAATATTAAATGTTGGAATAAACCTAATTTCTGCCAGATTGTTTTCCAGATTTCTCAAGTCTTTCAAGCAGGGAGTGCTAATCTAGATAATCTTTTTTGGGGGGTTTATCAAACAGGCCATTGAGTTTCATTATTCTCCTTTGGCTGTTCTGTTCCATTGATATTTGTAATTTTTTATTCAATACCAAATGGTTTATAAAATAATTATTGCTTTATAAAATAGTTTGAAATCTGGAGTACTGGTCTCCCTTCATGCCTGTATTTTTTCATCATTTCCCCCAATATAGTCTAAATCTTTTGTTTCTCCAAATGAATTTTGTTATTACTTTTATCTAATTCTCTATCCCTTTGGTAATTTGTTTTAACATTAAATATGCAAGCACCTTGAAATTCTTATTTATCTGGCCATGATCATTATGATGGTCGGTTATTTTAAAGTAACAATCTATAATTGAATCTACACAAGTATTGAATGTGTTTTGATAGATTGTCTCCCATGTATTTTATGAGTTTTGTACTTACTTTGGATGGTATTATCCTTTCCATTATTGTCTTGAGTTTTATTATTACATAGGAATATTGTTTTGCGTTTTGCCTGCAACTTGAATAAATCTATTAATTGTTTCATTGCTAGTTCTCTACATTTTCTAATTAAAAGCATCATATCAACTAATAGAGATAGTTTAGTCCCTTTGGCTCTCTTTACAACTTTAATTTCTTTGGTCTTATTACTATTTCTGGCATTTCTGGAATTATTAAAAATAGTGAGGAGAAGGGGGCATTCCTTTTTTACTCATTTATTGGGAATATTTCTAGCATTTCCATTGCATATATTGTGCTTTAATTTCAGCAAAAATGTTTGTAGTAGACTTTTTCCCCTCAGGGAGTGGGTTTTTTCTTTATATTGTAAAAAATTAGTCCCTACTTCAGAGTCTCTTGCTGAGACTAAAAGAATTTCCTAGAGATTCAAACAGCCCATGCTGAAGCCAGTAGGCTCTTTGATGTATTTAAGGGAAAGCCTATTTCCTTAATTGGAGCTAGGAAAAGTGTACTGGTGCTACACAGTGAGCCTCTCATACTGGTACCAGCATTAGCACCTTTGTAAGGGTTCTAAGGGAAGAGTGAGGAGGAAATACAGAGATGATATCTAGCGGCCTCAGACAGAGTGGTCTTTTGGCACTGAGTGAATGCAGTTATTATCAAGCATTTTACTATATGCTAAATGTTATGGGAAATGGTGGGGATGCAAAAACAAAAGCTTTTAAGAAGCTCAGGGAGTAAGGAGGGAAATAACACATATAAGGGAGAGATTTGTCTAGGGGGTTCTGGTTACACCACACTCACACTGGGACTTTTAAAGGCCATATTTCAGAAGAACTTGGCATCTTTGGGGGCAGCCTTCTAGTTAGAGCAAATGGGGAGGGAACAGTGTTGTAAGGAGGAAGATACTGAGAGAGCATGACTACATAATCTGTTGGACAGAGAAAAGTAAGAGGAGGGAGACAAGATTTCCAAACTATACCAAATCTTTACACAGTATTCATTATTCTTAATTCTTGCCTCTTGTTCCTCATCTTTCCTTTTTTCCCCTTCTAGCAATTATTTTAGCCTTCTGGAAAAAGATACACAGTCAAAGGATGTAAAGAAGTAGTTATCAAAGGAAAAAAACCAAACAAACATGAAGCAATGTTGCAAATGAGCAATACCAGAGAAATGCAAAATAAAGCAACTACAAGGTTCTACTTCACATAAAATTAGTGAAGATATGAAAAAAAAGGATAATGACAAATGTTGGAGGGACCATAAAATATAAGCATAACAGCACACTGGTGATATAATTGAATTGGTCTAGTTCTTAAAAGCAGTTTGTAAGTATTCTCCAAATGTCACTAAATTGTCCTTTGACCCAGCACTGAACACCAAGGAGGTGAAAGACAGGAAGAGAATCCACATTTTTAAAATTATTCATAGTAACTTTTTTTGTTGAAGTGGCAAAGAACTGGAAATGCAGGTCCAGTACCCTTCTTTTGGGGAATGGCTAATTATGATTTGTGATTGTGGGGTTTTTTTGGTTTTTTGGGTTTTTTTTTTTTTTTTTTGGATAAAGCTTTTTATTTACAAAACATGAGTGACCTTTCAACATTGACCTTTGCAAAAAAACTTTTTTTTTTTCCCAAGCTTTTCCTTTCCTTCCCCCCACCCCCACCCCTAGATGACAGGTAATCTAATACATGCTAGATAGGATAAATTATATGACAAATCCAATACATGTATACATATCTATACAGTTATCTTACTGCACAAGAAACATCAGATCTAGAAAGAGAAGAAAAAAACAACCTAAGAAGGAAAACAAAATGCATGGAAATATTCACAAAGCGTTAAAATGCTGTGTTGTGGTTCACTCTCAGTTCCCACAGGCCTCTCTCTGGATGTATATGACTATCTTCATCGCAGCACAACTGGTTTGAATCACATCATTGTTGAAGAGAACCATGTCCATCAAAATTGATCATCGTATAGTCTTGTTGCTGTGTATAATGTTCTCTTGGTTCTGCTGATTTCACTCAGCATCAGTTCATGCAAGTCTCTCCAATCCTCTCTGAAATCCTCCTGTTGGTCATTTCTTACAGAACAATAATATTCCATAACATTTCATATACCATAATTTGTTCAGCCATTCTCCAATTGATGGGCATCTCTTCAATTTCCAGTTTCTTGCCACCACAAAAAGGGCTGCCACAAACATTTTTGCACATGTGGGTCCCTTTCCCTCCTTTAAAATCTCTTTGGGATATAGGCCCATGATTTGTGATTGTAATGGAATATATTATTTTACCTAATAAGGAATGAAGCTTCAGATAAACTTGGAAAAAAAATCATTGTGAACTGATGCAGAGTAAAATGAGCAGAATCAGGAAAACAGTTGTTATAATATTTTTTTAAAAATCTGTTTTGAAAGACTTGAGAACTTTGAGCAATGTAAAGACCAGTTTTAATTTAATTTAATTTATTAATTTAATTTAGTTAAGACACTGTGATGGGGGTGATATACACAAGATAACAAAAAAGACATACATTTTCAGACTTGCCCAGTGTGGAAATTGATTTTGCTTGACAGTACATATTTGTTATATTTTTTTCCAACATTGGGGAAATAGGAAGATAAAGATACGGATAGGCTAAAAAGAAAGAGGGTTGTTTAAAAATGCAGAGAGAAACATCTGAAGACTAGAAAGGAAGACAGATTAGCAGGACAACTTTGAAAGTTCGATGTTGAACATGTATATTTAATAAGAAAAATAAACTGTGCATAATAGAGACCTATAGTTACATGTACAATCTACTTTTTCCATTCTATGTATATTAAAATAACCATTTTAAGTTCAGACTTTTAAAAAAATTGAATAGCTATCCTCTTGCATTAAATACTTCTGAGAAAAACTTCTTTCTAATTTTAGCTTAATTGTTATTATTAAGAATTGGGTATATTTCCTCAGAACTATGATTCTAAAGCCAGGAACTAAAAAATAAATTTGTATGTAAATTTAATTGTGGATACATATTATGAAATTTTTGTTAAAAGGTTCCTTTTTCCCCCTCTGTTGTAGGAATTGACTTTAAGATCAAAACAGTTGAATTACAAGGAAAAAAGATCAAGCTACAAATTTGGTAAGTGATGCTAATGATATTTTTTCACTGTGAATGTTAGTGATCTAATAAAGAAAAGGGTAGTGAAAATGCTACTTAACATATAAATTAGTGATCAGTATTCAACATGAGTGATAGTTTCTAATGGTTTTCAAAGAATATAATTAAGATATTGTCTATATATAAAATAATAAGGAAATCTTTTATAGGAACTATAAATCAACTGTTTATTAGAAACAAATATTAATGACTTGTTGGGAGTATATTTTTTCCTTTTTGTTTTCAGCTTTATTGGAAGGTGGTTGCTCATAAAAGAAAGCATGGTCCCTCTCTGAACTAAATGAAACAGGGCCTTTCTATTTATCACAGAACACTTACATGCTTTAAAGAAAACTATTGGGAAAAAACCTGGCAAGTTCTCCACAGAATCATCCTTTCCTTTTTTCTCCCCCCAGATACTAACTTTTTTCTTGTTTGACTACTGTCTATTGTTTTCAACTCCAAAGCTTGGTAATAAGAAGACATGGTTGTGATCTTGACCAAATCACAATGTATAAGTTAAGCTCACTCTGAAAATGAAACAACCTATTTAAATTGTACAAGAAATTATTTTATATTTAACATGCAAAAGAAAGTTCTCACTTAAAGAACTGGTCACCAGTTACCTATATCACAAATCACTGAAAAGATGCCTTTACATTACTTATCAATTTAAGCCATTCTCGATATTTCCCCTTTAATGAAATCTTTTTAAACTGATAATTTGTATAATTTTTAAACCCAGGTTTTCAATATATCAACCATATTTTATGATAGCTTTTTAGCTCACTTTACAATTTCTTGGAGTTGAGACAGGTTTCTGCTTTAATTCAAATCTTCATTCCTTAATAGATACATAAGTTTAGCAGGAATATTTTCTAAAACCTTCAAGAGGTTAGACATTCTTTCAATTGCTCTTTCATTCTTGGAAGCTCCTAATAGAAATAAATAACTCTTATACTCTGATACAGATAAGTAATTATCCCAGGTTTGGCACTGTATTTTAAAAGAGAGAACTATACTCTGATTTTTTTTTTTGTTTGTTTTACACAGTCCTACATCTAAAAGAAAGAATAGTTATTAACTGTCAACGTTAAAAGTAGTTTTTGCATTATCTTGTGTTTTGCAAAGAAATACTTCTTGTGTAGTAATACAGTAAAAATTCATTAATATAGATTAATTGGGAAGAAAGACCAGCTAGAATGTGTGAAAAATCCAAATTACAGAATAAAGATGTAGATATACATATACATGACAGACACACATATTTTAAATGCAATTTTATTGCCTGGTCTTTTGCCCTTTCTACATAACCATCCGCTACTATTTTTTGCTGTCATACTTCTTGAGCACAGCTCCCATTTTCTCAATTACCTGCATCTAGAATCTAGATTCTATCCTCACTATTCTTCTGAAAGCACATTTCTAAATGACGTTGTTTTCTACCTTCTTGCTAAATCCAGGGACTTCCTTTAAGACTTCTCCATTCTTGACTATCTCCTTAAAATTTTGTTTGAGTCCAAATTGTTTTACCTTTTTGTACTGGTATGCTTAGTGCCTAAGTAAGCACTTAATAACTATTTGACTTTTTAGGTACTATATTTACTCTTTTTTGCTCTCACTTTACTGTTTCTTCTCACTCAACAATTTTAGCCTTTTTCCCCTTCTCAGTACGTCATATTGTTCCTCATGCCCTAAGCTCAATAAGATATTTTGATTAATTAATTCAGGGCCCTTTGAGGCTCTCTTTTTTTGTCATCTTTTCTGAACTAAGCTTATTTCATGGCTAAAGCATTGTTAGTTAGTTGGGAAATAGGAATGGGGATTATTGTCTTGTGTATGGTGTGCTGGTAAATGTTTAACAACCAACTCTATTTGGATGTTTTTGTTTTTGTTTTTTAAGTTTAATCTGCATTGACATTTCCCCCATCATTTTTTAAAGTATAGATAATCAACAAAACAATAAAAATAATTAGTATTTGTAGCAATTGCTGATTTCTGAGTTGTAAATGTTCACACTGAAAATATGACAGTAGGCTTGCAATAGTCTCTAGTATATCACTGCTTATGACTTCTAAATCTTTTATATTTTTTTGTCTTTGTCTTTCTCACCTCATACCCAAATCCTATACATCTAGCTGCCTTTTAAAAGATAGTTTCACTTGGAGATACTGCCATTACAGAATGACCCATTATTCTTCCTCTTTCCCAACTTTACTATTTCCTTTAGTGAAAAACATTTTTTCAGTCAGCTCAGTTTGAAAGCTCATTCATCATTCATTGTATTTTCCCCCTCCTTCATAACATCTAATCATTTCTCCCAGTAGAATGCAAACTCTTTGTCTTAATATATGTTTGGCATCGAACACAGTGCCTAAAACATAGTAGATACTTAATAAATATTTGATTGATTTCTGACTCCTTTAAAGGCTGACTGATTCAATACTAAATCATGATAGCTTTCATGTAAGCTCGTATAAGCTTAGGTTGTGAGCGTCTTTGTCTTAGGTGCTATAATTTGCCCTCTTTTTGGTGAATGGGATATCTCCAGTGGAATATGGTAGGTGTTTAATAAATGCTTATTGACTGACTGATATAAACTCCAAGTAATTCAAGGATTGTCAGTATGAGAAAGAAGACATGATCCACTCATAAATATAAATGTGGTAGAAAAAGATGAAAGGCTATATGGATCTATGTTAATTCTCTAATATAGTTTTATCTAATTCACTGATTCATTCCCTAATAACTCTAAACCTGCCCAACTTTCTCTCCTACTTGAACAAAAACCTTCATTCAATCTTCCCATTATCTTTTCAAATTTAGTGTCCTATATCTTTTCTCTTTCACTACCAAAGCTTAATTGTCCATGGTGTCACCTCCCACTTGTTTCTCAAGGTCTTGTCTTCTCTGTTCCTTAGAAACAACTCTTTGGGGTCATCAGTGATAGTGTTCTCTTTTACTGAACTAAATACGCTTTCCTCAGTTTTATTCTCATCTTTTTTTTTGACCTATATGACACATTTGACATTGTCAGTCATCTTTTCTTCCTGGATATATCATGTGTTCCTTTTGCAATATTGGTTTTTTTGGGTTTTTTGGGGTTTTTTCCTGGTTCTCTAATTTACTTAACTATTCTTTACTCAGTTTAGAATTGTCATCTATGTCCTTCCCTGTTATGTGCTTATACTCCTAGATATGCTTATACATGGCTCTGTCCTGACTCCTCTTTTACCCTACTCAAATTTTCTTTCTCTTCTCATTTCATCAACTTTTATTTTTTCAGTTCTCCTCTTAATGAAATTGATTTATAGTCTTATGAATCCAACTCTTGTTTCCCTCTTGGAACTCCATTTCTGTCTCTTTAAAGTGACTGCTAGACATCTCACCTTGGATGTTAGGTGTCTCAAAGTAAACATGTCCAGGAAAACTCTTTATATTTGTCCTTAAACCTTCCCTCTCCTCCTAACTTCCCTGTTTCTTTTGAGGGTACCAACATTCTTCTAGTTAGCCATTCTTGTGATCTAGCAGTTGTCCTCAAATTTGTACTCTTACTCATCCTATGTAGCTAATCATTTGTCAATTCTGTCTCTTACACACTCCCTTTCCTCCACTCACACCACAACCACACTATTGCAAGCCTTCTTTACCTCTTTTCTGGACTATTGAAAAAGCCTCCTGGATTAGTCCCCCTTTATCAAAACCTCTCCAATCCAGTCTCTATACAGTTACTAAATTAGTATTTCTTCTTTTCTTTTTCTTTTTTTCAGTATTTCTTTTTTCAACATTCACCTTTGCAAAACTTTGTGTTCTAAAATTTTTTTCCCTCCCTCCTCCTCAAGACAGCAAGCAATCCAATATAGGTTAAACAAGTACACAGATTAATATTTCTAAATTACAAATATAAATGTCACTTCTCAGCTAAAGAAGGCTTAATGGTTCCCTATTGCCTTTAGAATAAAGTGCACAGGTTTCTCACTAACATATAAAGCCCTTCATAATCTGGCTTCTTTACTTTTTAGGCTGATTATACATTACCCTTTTTCATAAAATCTACTGCAAAATATTCCAATTCCCTCTCCCTTCTTCCACTTCAATGCCTGACTCCAGTAATTCTTAACTTAGAAAGTATTTTTATACTAGGCAATAAATTATTCCTAGTATTTTTAATATGAAAACCTCTATTTAATATGAAGAAGTTCCGCTCACCACCTTCTCCCCTTCCTCTGCCCTTGAACCCCAACACACAAGAAGCAGTAGTTTGAAGCAGTGCTATCTCTGAAGGGAGGAGACCTGACTTCCAGTTTTGTCTTGTCATATACCCAGGGAACCTAGGGCAAATTACTTAAGCCTCTTGACTTCACTTTCTTCATCTGTGAAACAAGAATAGATGACCTCCTAAAATCCTTTCCAGCTCTTATGATGTTATATATTCTGTGATTTCATTATTAATGTTCATTAATTTGAGAAAAAATAAATGTTTCCAAGTCTAACTCATTTAATCCTTCCATTGTGTCATAATTTCTTATTTTAGTTTAAATGGATGTCTCCTCTTAAAGGACCTCAAAATGTAGGAGTAAACAACTGAGAACTTGGCCTTATCATCACTCATCTCTAAAGAGGGGAGTCTCAACAAAAGAAAAGTCCATGTTACATTATAAAAAAATTAAAAGCAAAGAAAAACAAAAAATACCTTCAACAGCAAATGAAACATTGAAAATAGGAAATCATTGATGTGTATTTTATTTTGTTAAATACCAAAATGACATACTTAGCTGCTGTATTAATTTTATTTAAGACTCCTTGTAATAAGATCCCAGTATTTCATAGGTTAGTGAACTGTAAGTTTGGAATCACTATCCTAGAACATAACACTCTTGTTCCTTGCATAAATAACTTAGTGATCAGTTTACAGATTTCTAGTTTATTATCAAGGGCATGACTTGTTCCTTTTATGAATTATTTAACCAAATTTCATTTGTAACTCAACATGAATTTTATTATGTCACCATTTTTACCTATTGTGTCTCCCAACTCTGCCTGGCCTATGATTACTATTATCTTAGTTCAATCTGTTTTTTAACTGTGCTTATTAGATTCCTGTATTTTTTTCCCCTGCTGAGGATCTGTAGGTTTTACTCCCTAATTCTGTGGTTACCTGAGTTATGAATAGATCATTGTACATTTTCCCCAGACTTTCTTTTTGCAATGAACATTTCATCCAGCATCTACTTGTTTTGTCAGTTGTTTCTTAACTATTTTTCAAATAAGTGTTGTTGATAATTGTTTAATGCAAGAATGCAGAGAATCTTTTTCTAATGAGAATCCTCTAATTTACAAGGGAAAAAAATTAAAGGCTGGACACAAGGACAAAACAGTTACGGGTTTTTTGTGTTCTTAAGAACAAGATAATGTCCAATGTACCTTTTAAAATTATATATAGAACTTTTGGTTAATATGGTGACATGAAAGGTCCTAAAAGAGTTCAATTCTCCCTTGAATGCTTGACAAAAGAACTGAAAAGGCACAAATGGAACGGCTTTCAAGTCCAGGACTGCAAAAAAGACAGAACCAGTAGGCTTTCAGATAGGGGAAAGAGAGGCAGAAGCCATCAGCCAATGTGACCTCTTGTAAATCTTATGTGAGATTTCCTGTGTGAGGTAGGTAGGAGAATAGGATCAACTTTCGGTAGGTCACTGCACAAGAAGGCAGAAAGCAGGGGCTAGTGATGGCTGTTCTCCAGTGCTCCTCCCAGGTCAGCAATCAGGCATAGGAAACCAGAGAAACTTGAGATGAATCAGGTCCTGTCAGGGCCACAGCAGGTCACAGAATTAATTTCAGAGTGAGAATTGTGTGAGGAGGCAAAGATAGGCTAGAACTATATTGGGACAAGAGGACAAGAGGCAAAAGAAAGCCTGACTGTGGCAAAGGATGTAGCCTGTTCCTAGCCCTATTATCCAAAAGGACAGTGGCATCCAGACATCAGAGGTTATGGGACCAGATAGGATCTGGCATTCAAAACTGGTTTACCAATTAGAGAGCAGATTGTTCTTTATTTCTACTTGCTGCTGAGAAAAAATAAAATATTTCTCTATATAGACTATATCTCAATCACTCCTGCATCTCCATATCCCAGTAAACCCCAGAGACTTCCTTTTGCCCCTTCCTACCTTTCCAACTTGGCTAGTGCCTCCTTGTACTCTGACATCCACAGTGCTAGACTTGCTTTCTTCCTCATGACACTCTTATCACTGGCTTTCCCCAATGCCTGAAATGATCTCTCTGCTCCCTATAGCCTCCTCTTTTTTTTTTTGTTTTAAAGCTTTTTTACTTTATCTTACTATTTCTTGCTGTCTCGTGAAGTCATTGGCTCCTATTTGGTATATTTGAATTTTCAAGGATCTTGTTGCTTAGGCAAGATTTTATATCTCTTCTGCCAAGCTGTTAATTCTCCTTCTACTTCTTTCTTCCAGAGCTCTTTTTTGGTTTTTCCCCTCACTCTCATTTCATTTATAAAATCATTTAAGTTTCTAAATTTCTTACTTAAGTTTGTGCTCAAGCTATGTTTTTGCTTTTTTTGTTTTTTTTTTTCTGAAGTATTACTTGAAAATATTTTGGATTTATTCTTTGCTACATTTGTGTTTTGAGCATTCTTTTCACCATAATAGTTTTGGGGGTGTTTTGACCCATTCTTCTAAACTGATTCCTGTCTTTGAATTTGATATTAGGGCTGAGCTCTGCCAATCATCTGGAGGGAAGTTTTGGGCTAGTCCAGTTGCTACTTTCTTTGGGGGTATTGAGTATTGTATTATTCTAGGAACTCAGGAACAGGCTGGGGACTTAGAAATTTCCAGTGCTTACTAAAGGGCCTAATTCTTCTCTTCCCCTCCCCCCTCCAACATTACAAGTTCCTGATTTAGGTTTGGGTCTATGCAAGAGTAGACTCCTCTGGATTCCACCCCTATCAGATTGTGGGAAAAGTCTGTTGGTTCAGAGTGTCAGAACTGTAGGCGTCCCTATGGTTTTTATTTCCTGCCTTAGTTGTTCATCAGCAGACTGGACTAGAAACTGGAAGTGGGACTCTACTCTGAGCTTGGAGTCTGAGCCATACTACTGCTGCCAGCTTCTTCCTTTCTTGGTATGCAGTTCAGAGCTTCCCTTCCAAGAACGTCACTGCTGTGTACAAATCCCCATCTCTTTGAGATCAGGGACTGGGTAGTGAGTGCTGATTGGCACTCTTTAAAATGCCCTGATGTGGATCTGGGGTACCCCAGTATGGTTCTGGAATGTCCTTTTGTACTGAAGGACAGTCTTTCCCCAGGCATTGGAGCGCTTTGCCCATAAGAGTACCCTTATCCCAACCCTGTCTCCACTGTCTACAAACTTCTCTGTCTTCCTCTAGGTCAGACAAAGGATTCACTGTGACTTTTCTTGATCTCTCTATCAGGATTCAGTCTGGTGCAGTTTATAGATGTTTTGTAGAGTTATAGATGTAGCTCGGCTACTTTCCTTCCTTCTAGTCCACCATCTTAACTCTGCTTCACCAGACTAACTTTTAATTGATCTATTCCTTTCTCATCCTCTTCCCTCCCAAACTGTGGTCTAATTTTTTTTTTTTTGTCATGCATATCTTTTGTCAATCTTGTGAAGTCTGTAGACTCAGAATATTTTTATGTCAATAAAATAAAAAACATAGGATTACAGAGAAATTGGAATTATATTAAAATATAGTTATTGAAATATTCAAAAATATGTTTGTGAGTCTCAGTTTAAGAACCCCCATTTTAAATGAATTTAGCAGTGAAATAGAGAAGAGAGATAAAAGTGGTTAGCTTGAGAAGATTTTTTTTTTCAAGTAAAGTTATTACATGTAGAGACGACTTTTTATGACTTCTACACATTTCTATCTTCTGAGGCAATTCAGAAGAAATCTACCTCCTCTTCTGGAGAATAGTCCATTGCAATTTTAAAGAAATTTGTCATGCCTTCTCATTAATCTTTTGTCATTTTAGGGCTAAATATCCCTTGCCTTCTTATTCTTCTCTGATATGCTTTCTAGACCTCTTTGTACTTTGAAGTCAAATTGTCAATAGATGACACTTTGTCAGTGCGTAATAAAATTACTCACTTTGTAGAGGTTTTACTTCTTTGAAAATAAGATATCCATTTACTGTGTATTATTAGTCAGAAATTCCTATTACCTATAAATCATGTGATTTATAATTAATAGTGCCTTTTCCATGATATCTGAGATCTAATCAGATTTAAATCAGTATAAACAGAATTTTTTTTCTAAAAAGTTTTAAACAAAATCATACTTTTAAACAAACATAAACTCTGACTAGATATAATTCAAGTTGTCCTATTAATGTTTTGAATTCCATTTGAAAATGAAATTTTCTTGACATTATATTCCTTAATGAAATAATTATTTTACTTTATTGGCATAAAATATAACAATTGCTAAGGAAGCATAATTATTTGACTAGAAAGTCAATATAATTATATAAGTATTAAGACCTTGCATTTAAGACATCTGTGGTCCATGAATAATTTCTTTTGAACCCAAGCAGTGGTAAACGCCACAAGTAAAGTTGTTCATTCAGATGAAAACTTATTATCAATCAGTAAACATTTATTGAGTGCCTGCAATGTGCCAAGCACTATGCTAAGAATTGGGAATATGAAGACAAAAGTGAGATATCAATTTTACTGCAAAAGGGTATTTTCCTAGTTTATGATTTCTACCCTTTTCTTATATATTTATATTTTTAAAATTGTGTCGTTTCTTAAAACTCATCCCAAATTATGCAATAACTTTGATTTAACTACATCAAGTAGAGTATCTATACTCTACTTCTATACTCTATACTGCTGTTCAAATGAATGAAACTTCACTCCGTCTGTTAGAAATTATTGGTTAGAAAAACCTACTTAGCAAGTCCAGGTCATTCTAAAAACTTCTACCATACCTCCTTTGGCTTCCCACATCTTTTTTCAAAGTTGGGTAGGCTAAGCCCTGCTGGAAGCAATGTAGATCAAGTTTATTATTACATATCATAATTTAGGCCAAGCTACCACTCTCCTTTTATGTGTTATATATAATGTATATATTTCTGTCTAGTCTTGTTGCTAGGATAAATAGGATGACAAAGTAGACTAAATGGGGAGGGGGGACAAAGTAGACAAAATAGAAAGCAAAGTGGACTAAGAAACTGAATTCATCTCACCTAGCTTGTAGAAGCTAGCCTTTGTCCTACACAAAAATATTATAACAGCTTGAATTATCAATTTTTTTATTATCTTTTTTGTATAGTGTATTTGTATAGTGAATTAGTGTAATTCAAAGTCATTACAGCTAGGCAAGTCCCCTTGTAAAGTAGACATCTTGAAACTAAATGAGACATTACATTTATTCCTACTAAATTCAGTCTTATTGGATGTGGCTCAGTAGTCTAGCCTGGCTAGTTGTTTTTGAATCCTGATTCTGTCATACAACATGTCAGTTATCTTTTCCACCTTGGTAAGTCATTTTCAAATTTGATAAGCAAATGATGGTACATACCTTTATCAAATCAATACTATGATCAGGAATCCCCCCAAAAACTAATGTTTTTTTAGCCTGGATTAGGGGGAAAAAATAGTTCCTTGTATGCTATCCTGCTCAAACAGTATTGGAAGTATTATGTTCAGTTATGGGCCCTCCATTTTCAGAATGATGTAGATAAAATGGAAAGAATCCAGAACAAAGCAACCAGGATAATAGAAGTCCTTGAGTTTGTGCCTTGTAAAGATCAGTTAAAGGAATAAGATTAGTTTGAAGAGGAGAATCCTTAAGAGAGAACATGATAAATCTGAAATACTTGAATGATCATTATCTAGAAGATAGATGAGATTTGTTTTGCATGGTCTGAGAGGGCAGAGACAGGATGAATAGGATAAAATTTAAAATAGAGAAATTTAGGTTTATTATAAAGAAAATTTCTTAACAATTAGAATTCTGTATCCCAAAATGAAATGGATTACATTAAACAGTATTTGGTTTGCCCCACTATATCAGACAGGTTGTAGAGACGATTTTTTTTTTAACTGTGAATTGGACTTAAGGTACATAGCTGTCTTAAGGTAGGGAAAACATAGTTTTTGATGGAATTTCCTTTTCTAAGTTAACTTATCAAAATTAATGTCTTGTTTGATGAACTATTTTACACATTTGAAATATTTAATCTTAATTCTATTTTTAAAACTAACATACTGCACAGGTTCACAGTTCTTAGTCTCTCTTTTGTAACTGATTGCAGTCAGATTAGCTACTTTCAAATACATGTTATCCTTTATCCTCAATACTGTGCCCTGAACATAGTTAGCATTTAATGTTTGGAATTGAATTGGAACCTGCATTATGATGAGTCAAAGAGCTGTTCTGAACATATTGTGGGACTTAGTCACAATTCAAATTTTTGCCTTTGACCCAAAAGAAGTATTTGATTTCACAGAATTTCTTAGTTGGAAGGGAAATCAGAGATTACCTAATCCATATCCCTCATTTTATAAAAGAAAAAATCAGCCGAGCAACATTAAATAACTTGTTCAAGATCATGAAAAGAAATGGCTAAGCTGGGATTTATGTTGGGAGTCTTCAGTTTGTAGTCTGTGCTCTTAGAGCAGTATAGCTTTATATGTTTCTATTGTCTTTTTTCACAGCTCCTCCTTTCTTCCTTATCAGAATCATTTTGTGATTGGATACCATTCTTCTGACTTAGCTTCCTCTATAGAAACTTAGGCCATGGGACCCTGCCCTTCCTTTCTGTAAACCTTGTGAAATGCTCTCTCCTAAAATCTGGAATAGATAATCATACATGACTTTAGCCAAAAACTAGTAATTGTGTTTTTAGGTCTGATCACAACATTGTGCCTAAGACCTAGGAACATAATTTATCTGACTTGGAGGTACTATAAAAAAGGATTCACTTTTGTTCAGCTTTAATAAGTTTTAAGTAAATTGGCAAATAGCCACCAAAAGATTTATACAAGAGTATATGGACAATAGGGATAGGATCATTTGAAATTGAGTTATTTAAAATGAAAGGCCTTTGGAGGGTTAATGGAAACTATATCCAGAAGATTGAGGTAGTCAAGGGAATAGTTTACAGATACTTTAGATTCACATTTTTAACTTTGTGATCCATTTTGTCAGTATTTTCTTGATAAAGAATTTAGGTACAGATAGACTCATAGAATTGTGTATATAATTTGCTAATTGTGTATAATATGTAGAGAGTGTTAGTGGGTGTATATATGTAGGGCATTTTAGAAGATGTTTTCCCTAAATAGTTATTACTCTAAAGATAATTGAATTGTGGATCCTCTAATCCTCCTACGGTACAGCTGTTGTACTCTTCTCTAGTTGAGTTTTTTTTTTTTTTCCATGTACATTGAATAAGTACATTGACCTTAAGTCTGTTGACTATTAGATGATGAGGTGGTTCTGTGTTGAGGATAATCTCACCCTTGTCAAATAACAAACTGGGTTAATGAACAAGCTCTAAGTAGGTGAATTGAAGATAGCCTAAATTCTTCTTACATTCTTTCCCCCGTGATGATCAAAGTAGCCAGAAGACCGAGAAGTTTCATATTCTGCTGCATCCACAACTCATTATTATGTGCTGTTTGGTGATAAATTAAACAGGAAGGAGTTGGAGTTATTGACTCTTTTACTCTAAATTAATTGACTAACCAAAGCTTGGCAAGCTCAGTTGGTAGCACTAGACTATATTAATTTAGACCCAAACTGATAAATAATAAATGGAACAAACTTTTATTAAACATCTTTTATATAGGTACTACATTCTTGATTCAAATATTCAATTTGTTGTAATTTTTGGTACAGGGATGACTTAAAAAGCTACATGTACCAAAGCTGTTACATTTTAAAGTTTTAGAGCAAGTTAAAAATTGGAGTTTCTTTTTATTGGTTTGCAGTGGATGAGTCTATCATTTATAACAAGTAACAAAAGTAGCTATATCATCTAACATTGACTTTTCAGCTTCCCCCCCCCCCCCAGTTTATAATACCAGTGTGTTGTACACAAGACTTTATCAACCGAACATCCACCCCCACACTTATACACACAAAACAAACCAGTTTTTAAGTAGTGATATCTACCAACTTCTTAAAGTGACAGCTTTTAAATTAAGAACTTTTATTAACCTTTTATCAAAGCCTTAAATATCTGTTATTCTCTTCTCCATTCACAAATGAGGTCCAATTACAATTACTTTATACTATTAGGTAAAAGGGGGGAAATTATAAAGTTTTTTGTTCTCCCATTTTGGAGCTAGTTAATTTTAGTTTGTGTCTTGGTACCTATCTGTGGTGACTGTCTGCATCTTTAGTTGAAATTATATCCAGGCCACCTCTGTAATTTAATATCTTTACTACCTATTAACCCTGGGCTTAACATTTAGCTTCTATGGACCATCCTCATTTCTTAAAAAAAAAAAAAAAAAAAAATTACTTGCTGTCCTAATTGGGGGGGGGGGGAATATGGACTTGACAACTGCTGAAGTCCTTTTTGGATTTGTGGTCTATGATCACAATACTTTAAGGATCATATTATTCCAAAGTGTTGAGAATGATGATTTCTACCATGCTACTTACATATTTAGCTTATGTATGTGTGTTTGATTTATATATATGTGTGTGTGTTATATAAAAATTCTCTTTAATGTATTACTATTTAAATGCTTAATATGTTAATTATGGTTGTTTGTTCCCAGGGATACAGCAGGACAGGAGCGATTTCACACCATCACCACCTCCTACTACAGAGGAGCAATGGGAATCATGCTAGTGTACGACATCACCAATGGTAAAAGTTTTGAAAACATCAGCAAATGGCTTAGAAACATAGATGAGGTAAGACAAAAACAGGAGTATTTGGTTCCTTAGTGAATTCATATTTGTGGTTGCAAAGAATTCTAATCAGGCCGATCTTTTCTAGGCCTTATATAGTATTGTTTTGCGATGTTATTTATCTTTTTAAAAACTTATTAAATCATTGGGTGTTTTCCAGAGTATATTGATAGGTCATTGGATACTTACGGTAAATTTATCTTGATCCTCATTAAAGGGCTAGCTCCAGAATTGAGTCCAGAGACTGAGTTAGTGTGATTCACTCAGTTGCTATAATTAATTACTTAACTGTCCTAATCCCCTCAATTCCCTCTTATTAATTATGAATAGTTGTATTACAACTCTGGTGAACTTTTGACAGTCTTAATGATTCTCAAAGTATTTATCCATCCCAAAATTTTTGTTGACCCATATCTAGTCTTGTATCTCCCACTGGAAGTAGACATCTTGAACTCGGTGTTATACTGGAACATAACCATATTAGATGTTGTACAGATATCTAATATACAATCGGACACCAACATATCCAAAATTGAACTCATTATCTTTTCTTCCAAACCCTCTTCTCTTCTTCCTTGTTTTTGAGAATACTGTCATTCTCACACAAACTCACACAAGCTTACAAAGTAAATGTCATCCTCATATTCTCATTTTCTCTCAGTCTTCATATCTAATCTCTTGCCAAGACCTTCAGTTTTACCTTTGTAACTTTAAGACAATACCTCTCTTCTTTGAGAGGGGATATGCCGGTGCAATTCCTCCTCACCTCAAACTGGACTATTGGGATAGTCTGCTTTTTGATCTGCCTGACTCAAGTCTCTTCTTCCTTAGGCATCTTCTTAAAGCAATGGTCTCACCTTGTCAGCCTCCCCACTCAATTATCTCAGTGGCTTCTTTTCACCATTAGGTTCAAATATAAAATCCTCTGTGTGGCACTCAGCCTTTCATAACCTATCACCCAGACCCCTCGCCCTTTTTCAGTCTTGTTACATTCACCACCAATAGTGTGTGATCCAGTGACACTGGCCTCCTTACTGTTCATTGAAAATACTCCTCTGATTTAGGGTGCTTTTATGGGCTGTTCCCTCTACCACTGTGCTCTCCTTCATCTCTGCCCCTTGGCTTCCTTCAAGTCCTAGCTAAAATTATACCTTTTATAGAAAGTCCCTTCCTGTTCTTGATTATTTCCCATTTATCATGTATGTATTTTAAGTTTTTGCTTGTTGGTGTTATCTGTAACCACTTTCCTTTTATTAGACTGTGACTTCTTTGAGAATAGGGACTGGTTTTTTTGCCTTTTTTATATGTGTGTGTGTGTGTGTGTGTGTGTGTGTGTGTGTGTGTGTGTACGTGTACATGCAGTGCTTAGCACATAGTAGGCATTTAATAAATGTTTGACTGCATTTTTACATATTTTTAAATTCTCTCTAATTTTAATATTCTCTCTAAGCAGATTCTTATTGAGTAAAGAAACATATAGCACAAAAAAGTTTGACTACATTGTATAATTAGTCCCCTGTGTAAAATTTTGAATAGTTGCTTATTTTTATGAGATTAGAATATTTGCAATTTCTCAAAGTACTTAGAAAACTTAGAAGACAAGAAATCTACTAAATTAGACAATTACAACAATATCTATTGGGCATCAAACTTTGTTAAAACCATAAATTCATTATGTTTTAATTTAATTTCTACATGAGGTATGGAGCATCAGGCCACAAAATTTCTTGTGTTTTTGTTATCTTAAGATTTAAATGCTATCTAGCCTGAACCAGTGAAGCAGATTTCAGATGGAGAAATTGAAGGCAGCGTGAGCAGACAAACATGACCTGGGATTGGTATTTCAGAGATATTAACCTGAAAATAGAGAGACTCCCCACCTCCAAATCAAGGGGCAAAGATTTTATTATGCTGCTGAGTGGGTTAAATCCATTAAGTGTTTTAACAAGGAAAGGGGTTTTAGCAATTAGCAAGGAGAAAGATAAGCTTCCTAGCAGAGATACCATTAAGACATGGTGAGTGGGAGATTACAGGAATAAACCCTAAGAAGAGTTTAGGGATCTAATAGTTGTTAGCTGTTGTGATGCTTAATAAGTAGACTAACCCCAAAAAGAAATTGGGGGAGAGTGTTTACACCATTGACTGGCAAGCTAACCCTAAACGGAATTTAGCACCCTACGCAAGAGTCAAGAATATTGTTTTCTTTGGGGGTGGGGAATAGATTTTTAAAATTTTCTAGATGGTGTTTTTGCAATTTAATTTATTCAGCATATAGAGTATACAGAAGTTGCTTCTCTCAAATTTGCTAAGTTTGGCTCTTTTAACTGGTGTTTTATAAACAGATCTTGAATTCATTATTAGTGGAGTTAATCTTTCCATAATTATACACATCTTAAAGCTGAATTTGAGGACTCAAGTTACCCAATCAAAATTCATTTATTTATTTGTTTGTTTTTCCTGGGATATTTGGAGTTCAGTGATTTGCCCAGGGTCACACAGCCAGGAAGTGTTGTGTCTGATGCTAGATTTGAATTCAGGTCCTCCTGACTTTAGGGTTGGTACTCTGTCCACTGCGCCATTTAGCTGCCCCTACCCAATTAAATTTTTTTTTTGATTTTTTTTTTTAAATTTTATTTTATTTTTTTTAATTTTATTTGCATAACATATGTGTGGGTAATTCTTCAACAATAACCCTTACATAGCTTTCCGTTACAAATTTTTCCCCCAACTCCCCACCCCTCCCCTAGATGGCAGGATATCCACTACATGTTAATTATGTTAAAATATTGGTAAATCGAATATATGTATACATATTTCCAAACTTGTCATTGTTGTGCAAGAAAAATCTTGTCTACACAAACAATATATCAGATAAAGGAAACACAATGTAAGCAAACATCAATCAAGGAGTATGAGAATGTTATGTTGTGGTCCACATTTCACATCCCTCTCTCTGGGTGTATATGGCTTTCTTCAGTGAACAATTGGAGGTGGTTTGAAACATTTCATTGTTGAAGAGAGCCATGTCCATCAGAATTGATCGTCATATAGTACTGTTGTTGCCGTGTATAATGATCTCCTGGTTCTGCTCATTTCACTCAGCATCAGTTCATGTAAGTCTCTCCAGGCCTCTCTGAAATCATCTTGCTGGTCATTTCTTACAGAACAATAATATTCCATAGTATTCATATACCATAATTTATTCAGCCATTCTCCAATTGATGGGCATCTTTTCAATTTCCAGTTTCTTGCCACTACAAAAAGGGCTGCCACAAACATTTTTGCACATGTGGGGCCCTTTCCCTCCTTTAAAATCTCTTTGGGATATAGGCCCAGTAGAAACACTGCTGGGTCAAAGGGTATGCACAGTTTGATAACTTTTTGAGCATAGCTCCAAATTGTTCTCCAGAATGGCTGTATCCGTTCACAGCTCCACCAACAATGCAACAGTGTCCCAGCCCTCCCACATCCCCTCCAACATTCATCATTAACTTTTCCTGTCATTTTAGCCAATCTGACAGGTGTGAAGTGGTATCTCAGGGTTGTCTTGATTTGCATTTCTCTGATCAATAGTGATTTGGAGCACCTTTTCATATGACTATAAATAGTTTTAATTTCATCCTCTGAAAATTGTCTGTTCATATCCTTTGACCATTTATTGATTGGAGAATGGCTTGAATTTTTATAAATATGAGACAATTCTCTATATATTTTAGAGATGAGACCTTTATCAGAACCCTTAAATGTAAAGATGATTTCCCAATTTATTGCTTCCCTCCTAATCTAGTCTGCATTGATTTTGTTTGTACAAAAACTTTTTAACTTAATATAGTCAAAGTTATCTATCTGGTTTTCAATTAAGAGTTCTAGTTCTTCTTTGGACATAAATTTATTCCATCTCCATAGGTCTGAGAGGTAAACTATATTACATTCCTCTAATTTACTTATAGTATCACTCTTTATATCCAGATCATGAACCCATTTAGATCTTATCTTGGTATGTGGTGTTAGATGTGGGTCAAGCCCTAATTTCTTCCACACTAGTTTCCAGTTTTCCCAGCAGTTTTTGTCAAATAGTGAATACTTATCCCAAAAGCTGGGGTCTTTGGGTTTATCAAAAACCAAATTGCTATAGTTATTGCCTAGTTTGTCTTGTGATTCTATCCTATTCCACTGATCGACTACTCTATTTCTTAGCCAGTACCAAATGGTTTTGATGACCGCTGCTTTATAATATAGATTTACATCTGGTACAGCAAGTCCACCATCGTCAGCCTTTTTTTTTTCATTAATCCCTTGAAATTCTTGACCCTTTGTTTTTCCAAATGAACTTTGCTACTATTTTTTCTAGATCTGTAAGATAATTTCTTGGGAGTTTGATTGGTATGGCACTAAATAAGTAAATTAGTTTGGGTAGTATTGTCATTTTTATTATATTCGCTCGTCCTACCCATGAGCATTTTAAGTTTTTCCAATTGACTAGGTCTGATTTGATTTGTGTGGAAAGTGTTTTGTAATTTAGTTCATATAGTTCCTGACTATCCCTTGGCAGATAAATTCCCAAATATTTTATATTATCAACAGTTATTTTGAATGGGATTTCTTTTTGTATCTGTTGCTGCTGAACTTTATTGGTAATATATAAAAATGCTGATGATTTATGTGGATTTATTTTGTATCCTGCCACTTTGCTAAAGTTGTGAATTGTTTCTAGTAGTTTTTTAGTTGAGTCTCTAGGGTTCTCTTAAGTATACCATCATGTCATCTGCAAAAAGTGATAATTTGGTTTCTTCACTACCCACTCTGATTCCTTTTATCCCTTTTTCTTCTCTTATTGCTGAAGCTAACATTTCTAATACAATATTAAATAGTAATGGTGACAGTGGGCAGCCTTGTTTCACTCCTGATCTTATTGGGAATGGTTCTAGTTTGACTCCATTACATATGATGCTTGCTGAAGGTTTTAAGTAGATACCAATTAAATTTGAGAGTTTTTTTAGATACCAGTTGGCAGCAGCCTGTGGTTACTTTGATCCTTTTTTATCCTATTTATCTACTAGTTGTATGTTTAATTGTGTTTTTTCATTCAGCCCTCACCTCCCAAATACTTTTAAGTCTGTGTATTACTGTATTCATAGGTACTTATTTTTTGGGAAATGGGAGCAAAGTTCCAGAGGACAAATCATTGATCATTTAGCAATAGTGGAAGACTATTACTCAAGGAGTAAACTCGGAATCACAGTTCCAATGCCTATATTTGTTTTTTTGTTGTTGTTGGTTTTTTAATTTTTTTTGCCAAAACATAAGCAAGGATAATTTTTCAACATTGACCCTTGCAAAACTAAAAAAAAAGTTGTCATTGGAAACTCACTGGTAATAGACCCAAGATATTTGTATTGAGGAGAGGAAGTGATAGCTAGATATTGGATTGTGACACTTAGGAATCTTGTGCCATAAACAATTTAAAATCAAGCCAAGAAAAATTTAAGGTTTTAGATGTGGGAATAAATAGGTCATGGATGTGGAAAATAAATTAACATGACAGTTTGTATCTTTTGCTCTAACAGCAATCAGTTTTCATGCCCCAAGGACAAGTTAGTACATACTCAGAGGCTGAATAACTACCATGGTGGTCATTTGCAGAATGCCTTCATCAGTGAAATAGAAGGAAGCTCTGTGTTATTCAATAGATACATTACAAAGCCCTACTGTCTTGGTGTGAAATTTAAATAAAAACCATAATTTATTTCTGTGATATCACAATGTATTTTATCTAGTTGAGTACCTTGTGAATAGTATCATACATGACTTATGATACTGTGTTGTACTACTATAAAGAAAATCCAGTAATGGCTACAGCTTTCTGATAAAATTTAAATAATACTGAGCTATCACTTACTTTTTTTTGTTTGTTTGTACCTTTCTCACCATTTGAATTTGCCTTGTTTTATTTAAATGTCTTCAACTACACACAGCAGTCAATCTCTGTTAATACCTGTACATTTTACAGTGTTACCTTATGAAAAGAAGATAATACATTGAGTTAAGGACTGACATAGCCATCTTTGGTTGACAGTGAAGGCTCATCTCTGTCTTATGGACTGTAATTGTTAAGTAATTTGTCAATATTCCCCAACTATCAGTATTTTACTGACTTGTTCCCCATGGTGTCACATCCATAATGTTCATTCACCTCAAGGTTAGATGTAACATATTAGAAATAGATTGGCACATTCCATTGAATGATATTAGATAGGATTGAAGTTGATAAAAATTTGGGAGTATGAAACTCCCAGATTCTATAAGGACAGAAAAGGCATTTTTCTTTAATATAAATGTGACTTATTTATTTAATCCCCCAACATTAGAATTCTATTAAGTAAAGGATAGTTGTACTTGCCTGTGACTAGGCAGCACCACTACAAGCATCTTTGTTCTTTTCACATCTTGTTTTACCAGTGTTTTGTTAGGATAAAATACATCTCTGCCAAAATTGGAAAAATTTCTTTGTAGCCTTCACTTTGGACTCAGCTACCTTGTTCCCTTTTTTCTATTTAATGATTTGAAAATATTTCCAAGGAAAGGTTATTTGAAGCCACAGTGACTCTAAGGATTCTCTGAAGCATTCAAATTCTACATCTTCTAAAGATAGGCCAAATTTAGTCATGAAAGTAAAAAATGTTATACCACAAACTCTGGTTATAAATGCTGGCATTTTTAACTTGTATAGCTGTGGATATGTCAAACTCTGAGCATCTATTCCTTGTCTTTAAAATGAGAACAACATTTGCATTATCTACCATGTGGGAAGTTATTGTGAGAAAAGTATTTTGTAAAAGTAAAACAAAAAGAAAGCAAGCTATGTCTAAGGAAATTTGTAGTTTTATATACAATCTCCTTTTTGTGTGTGTGTGGTTTGTTTTTTGGGGGGGGTGCTACATGTAGAATAACAAAATTAATACTCCTAATTTTGCTGCTGCCGTATAGAGTTCTGTCCAGAACACTAGATTTGGAGTTTTTTTCTTTTCTTTTCTTTTCTTTTTTTTTTTTTTTATCTCTGTTAACAAGCAAATTAAGTCATTTAAATCATTCTGGACCTCAGATTTCTGCAACTAGGCAGATTTCAAGATAGCTGAATTGAGTCCTAGTTTCTGCACTGTGGCATATTTTAGTAGAAATATTTAGAAAACCATAGAGGTTCACATTTGTAATATAGATTTAGAGCTGAAAGAAAGGATGAGTAATAACTTTACAAATTAGAGGTCATCTAATCGAACCCTCTGATTTTACATATGTGGAAACTGAGGTCCTGGGAGTTTAAGGGACTTTACTGAGGAAATCCATATAATAAATGACAGTGAGAACTTGAACTGTCTTTTGACTCTAAATTTAGCTTTCCTATGATATTTTAAGATTTTACAAAGTACTTTGCATATATATGTGTGTGTGTATGTGTGTATATATATATATTTTCCCTTTATCATCAACCCTGTGACATAGGTAATACAAATATTTCCTTCATGTAGGGAAACAGACTTAAACACTAAGTTTTCAGATATTAAATTCAATGATTTTTTTCATTAGTCAATATATCAATCAGGAAACATTTATTAAATGCCTACTGTGTTTGTCAGAAATGTCCTTGTAGTTTTGTTTCTCTCTCTTTCTTTCCCTCTCCCTTTCTCCCTCTCCCTCTCCCTCTCTCCTCTCTCTCTCTCTGACACACACACACACACACACACACACACACACACAAATAATTTGGTAACATAGCTTGTCTTGTTTAAGTGCAACAGTTCCAAGATGCCCTTTTCTAATTCAAAGATGATATGCACTCACTTAGCAAAAGAGGTCATCATATGTCACCTTAAATATAAGTCATTTAACTTCTGAGGGTTTCTTTATCTGTGGGCAAACATGATAATATTTATACACCCATTTCAGATTTGTTATGAGACTCAAATGAGGTAAATGCTATATAAATAAAATAATAGCATGCTAAGATGTGCATTAAATTAAAACTTAAAATTATTGTTAATAAGATTAATGCTTGTGTCAAAACTTGAAAAATATATTTTAGAAAAGTAAAATTTTGTTCTTTTGTAGCATGCCAATGAAGATGTGGAAAGGATGCTGCTAGGAAACAAGTGTGACATGGAAGATAAAAGAGTTGTATCTAAAGCAAAAGGAGAACAGGTAATGAATGAGTAAAATTCATGTTATTTCATTTTTCTCTTAGGCTTTTGGGGAAAAACTTTAGCATGTACTACAAAGGTAGACTTATTTAATGCAGATAGTCAGAAGAGATTCTCGGTATCAGTCACATAAGTAAATGAAACATGTTTGTCCAACCAACTGAGAGTGTAGCTTTTGTCTAGCCAAAGGACAGGATTAAGGTACTTTGCTTTCTTTTGTTGTCTGCCACCATTCTTTTTGAGTATCATGAAGGACCAACATCAGCTAGATCAAATTTCTTGGAGTTGGCAATTGATCAGTCTCCAAGTAGATCTCAGTCCTGACCTTACAAGTGTTTTGTATTAATCCTATTATAGTTCTATGTTTATAGCTGGTCTCTAGGCTAATAGGAAGGGTAGGTTTCTTCTTTTTCCTCTGGTCAGACTGATGGATTCACAGATTACTATATTACACTATTACAAGGTAATAAGATATATAAAAAGGATACTGGAGTATATGAGCCAACTACAAAGAAGATATTTAATTATATACAAGATAGAGTAAGATGCTAATTTCAGGATACTAAGAACAAGATATCCATAAGAAAATATGGAAAGCAGTTGTTGACGCAGGACTGAATTTAGGAAAAAACAAATATGCCATCATTGGTTACTTAGATTGACTCACTGATCACTGCTCAGTTCATGGTTGCCTGTGCTTGAGTCTTTTAATTCTTCTGTTTTCCCAATATATCTTCCAAATTTTAAGGAATATGATATATTACTCCTCACTAACTTAAATGGAGATGTTATTGGCACAGTGTTAAAGAATATGTTTTCATTTGTTATTATAGTAAGTGGTAATGAATAATGCCAGCCCATTCACATAGACATATGATTATGTCTTTGTGACCAAAGATGTGTTTAATTTGTGCTATAGGGCAGCAATTATTAATGCAATGCTAACTAGTGCAAAAAATGATCAAAGTGGCCCTACTTTGTAACATAAATTAGAAAGTAGAAAAAAAATGCAAAACACTTCAAAATAGCCATTCCTTACCCAATATCAAATTTCTTTATTCTGCATTAAAGAGTGTATTGCAATTTTGATCTGTATTGTATCTGATTCCAAACATTACTAAATTTTGAGATCCATAGAATGTAAAAGGGTCAGAAATATTTACTAATTTTGCACTCACTAAAATTAATTCTTTGAGGAAAAGGGCAATTATTCAACAAATATTTATTAGGCCCTTATGTATCATACATTTGTGTAAACAAGTTGTTTAGTAGAAACCTTTATTTTCTCCGAATAGTCTTACCTAATCATGACTAGGAACACTAGAAGCATTATAACTTAAAACCAAAATAAAAAAGTTTGTTGCTCTGGTCCTCTCAAGTTCACCTCTCAGTAGAGCTGAAATATAGTTGTCATTCTTTCCTTGGCCTTTTTATAATATTATCCTAAAAGAGAAATTTCTCCTGGGACAGCACTAAATATTATCACCTTTATAAAATTGTTCATTTTAGATCTCTCAATGGAGAGTTTATGCTGTATTATGCTTTTTAAGATGGTCATTTTTGCTTCTTTTTTTTTTTTCCTATTTTAGATTGCAAAGGAGCATGGTATTAGGTTTTTTGAGACTAGTGCAAAAGCAAATATAAACATTGAGAAGGCATTCCTCACATTAGCAGAAGACATACTTCGAAAGGTAAGTTTTTGGTATTTTTTTTTAACTTAATATGAATAATACCTGAAATAACTCATTTGAATGTTTAGCCCTTTTAAAAGTGTTTGTTGTTCAAAATATATTTAATAAACTGACTCTTGAGAGGTTTATTTTTACTGTATTGAGACTGACCCCAGTATAAATTAAGGGGTTTTTTGAGTGTTATGGAACTGATGTCAAAATCTGTATCAGAGGGGCAGATAATGGTGCGGTGGATAGAGCACTAGCCCTGGAGTCAGGAGGGTTTGAGTTCAAATCTGGCCTCAGATACTTAAAACTTTTTAGCTGTATAACCCTGAACAAGCCACTTAACCCCAATTGCCTCAGCCAAGGGAAAAAAAAAAGAATTGGTGTTAGAGCTGAAAGTGACCTTAGTTCAACCTCACATCTTATCAAGAATTGAAGCCCATAGAAACCTTATGAGCTTCTGTCCCAGACCCTTTTCTCTTTTTCCCTTTTCATTTTTTTTTCCTTCTCTCTTCTCTCCATATCACTCCAGTGGGTTTGTTGAGCTCTATTCAAAGATGGCCTTTGCTACGTCAGCTGTATTTCCATTTAGAGGAGGACAGGAAGGAGCTGACCTCTCATCAGGCATGGGAGAAGAGTGGCTTCTCTAGGTAGCACTGTCCATGCTCCACACTGCTTGCTGTTAGTCTTCTTGAGATGTCCTTCCCTTGCTCAGTAGCCTGCAGTAGATGCCTCTCTCCTTTGAGATGATATACAGACATCTCATATTGGTGTTTAAAGCCTTCACAATTTGACCTCAGCCCTCCAAGCTTATTAAAAAAAAATCATCCCTTTGAAACAATCTGTTCCCAGATCTCAAACTCACCTTACTGTTCCTAGAACTTGACATTCTACACCTTTGCATGAGCTGTTTCCCATACTTCAAATGCTCTCCCCACTCATCCTCACTTTTCTGAATCTCTAGTTTAAGTAAGGCCTCAATACCTACAGTCTCCCAAAAGTCCTGCTTTCCTTGCCATTTTAAGTCTTTTTTCCTTCATCATATTTCTTGTGTATGTACACATATGTATCTGTGTACAGATCATAGATTCTCTCCTTAGAAGAATGTAAACCTCTTGGGGCGGAGTCTTTTGTTGGTTATTTAACAAAAACTATTAATAATAATAATAATAATAATCCAAAATATGTTTGAGAATATTCTGTATTGTTGGCCCCACTTTCTTTGTTAGCAGAAGCTTCTTAATTCTCAGCAATAGCATTATTGCCTGGCTGCTGAAAGGCATTTGACAGTTCTGACTGCTTTATCTTGGGATCTTAGAGAAGTGGGGCACTAGAATGGGTCGAAATGAAACTGAGGTTAATGTCTAGTTTTATACCATTGTCATGATTCATTTTAAAACTTGTTCTAGTGAAGATATTAATTTTCCTTTGAGGAAACACGTTTTCAGGAGCTCTGTAATAGCAAGTAAAAAGGCAGGCTCTGAGGATTAAGAATTTCCAATTTTAAAATACACTTACGTAGAACAGCTGAGATTTTGGGTTTGTTTTCAGAGATAGTTTCTCCTTGGTGATAGGAAGGAGTTATTTCCTATATCCATTATGGGTGAAGAGATGACACCAGGCAAGTTATTTCAAGAAGAAAGTAAAGACTAATTGTAGCTACTTTCCCCTTTTAAGATCTTTCTACCTAACCACCAGTTAACCATTTTATGCATATTCCCATAGGAACAATTGATTTATAACTTTTTTGGATGTAACCTAGTTAGCCTGTTTCAAAGTTGTCCAGGTTTATCAAGTAATTGAATGATGTGACTCCTGCCTCTCAAGGATTTTATATAGAACAGACTATATGGTCAGATGTAGGAAAGTAAAAATATTGATCAGATATTTTCATAACTGAAGTTTACAAATTTTTCCTCACAATAGTCATCTGAACTCTAAAAAATAACTATATACAACAATAAGCCACAAAATAACAATTTGCATTTGTTATTATATATCATCTTGGTATCATCTTACTGAAAAAATTTTTACATTTTCAGGAATATTTCTGTTTACATTAATTTTGTTTCTGTTGGTATTTTTTGTCATTAGCTAATTTCTTGTGTGTGTTTATTCCAGACCCCTGTAAAAGAGCCCAACAGTGAAAATGTAGATATCAGCAGTGGAGGAGGAGTAACAGGCTGGAAGAGCAAATGTTGCTGAGCATTCTCCTGTTTCATCAATTGCCATCCACCAACCGTTTTTCTCTTCTTGCTGCAAAATAAACCACTCTGTCCGTTTTTAACCTAAAGAAACATTTTTTTCCACATCTTAACAACTCTCTGCCCTCTCTTTGTTCTTCCATCTTATGACTGCTTGCTGACTATATAATTTTCTCCAAACAAAAGTGTATAGAAGAATCATGTCCGTGACTTCATTTTTAAATGTACTTGCTCAGCTCACCACTATGTTTTGGTTGTATTATAGTCCAGTTCTTATCAACATTAAAACCTATAGCAATCATTTCGATTCTATTCTGCAAATTGTATAAGAATAAAAGTTAGAATTAACAATTTTATTTTGTACAACAGTGGAATTTCTGTTATGGATAATGTGCTTGAGTCCCTGTAATGTAGAGATGCATTAGCAAAAGAAAAGAAAAAAGAAAAACAGGAAAACACTCTCATTTCCGCCTTGAACGTTTAAATGGGGTTAATTTTGTCCTGTGCCTTATGTGGAAAGAAACTTTTTTGGTTTTTGTTTCTTTTTTCCTTTTGTTCTGGTGGACGCATGTGCAGGAGACATATCCAAATGTAACCAATTTTAAATATGAAATTTTTGTGGTTTGCTTGGCTGTGATTGTCAATGTAGTGAATTGAGGACAACAGATAATGCAGAAACGGTAACTTTCATTTGCTGAGTCTCCTTATAACGTGGCCTTGAAATCCAAAACTGCTCCTGAGATCTTCTCCTTGGCCACTTACCCCACCTCATTGTCTGCATATAGTGCTTTATTTGCTTTTTTTTTTTTTTTTTTTTTTTCCTAATTAAAAAAAAAAAGGAGAGGGGGGCAAACCAATGTTTGCTAAGTTTAACACAAAGCACTGATTTAACTTGCAAGGTAAACTCTCAAATATACCTACTAATTACTTCCCACTAGCAAATGTCAGTTCACTGGTGTCTTTCCCTTATCTGCTCTCTCCCAACTCTCTTTACATCCTCTCCTTCCCCTACCTTCTTTTCCCTAACCTCTTCCTTTCCTTGTTCTCCTATGTATCCGTTGAGAACGGAAGAGTTATTTGCATGCACTAGTGTTTCAATGGAGGGTGATGTGGTTTGTCTTTCTAATTATGTGTATAGAGTATTCAGTTCCCCAATGTATCAGTTAGCCTAAATTTACATGGTCTCCATTTTGGCAACTCCTCTAGCAGGTTGGTAGCCCAAAAAAAGGTTTGTGAGGTTTTTTTGTTTTTGTTTTTGTTTTTTTAAATAGGGCAAGGGTCAAATTGAACATCATAAATTGCCAGTTATATTAAGCTTTGGCCTTCCCAAAACATTTTTTCCAGTGTTGATTGTTTACCTTAAGATTCAGAAACTCAACTATAATTAGTTAATTGTAAAAACCTTTTGGAAATTTGAATTAACAGGGATTAGAAAATTGACAGCAAAAAGTACTTCATGTAAATATAAGGTCACTAGCCATCTTTAGCCCTGCTCCTATTTTTTCTTATGTTTCCAGTTGTTTTGCTGCTTTGCTTATTAGAATAGCGCAAGTTAAGTTCCCTCTACTGCTGGCATCCTAAGATGATACCTTTGTTGAAATTATTGAATAGCATGATTCATTTCAAGCAGAGGCTGAGTTTAGGACAGCAGCTCCCATTGAAATGAATCTTGCCTTTTCGTGAACAGCATGTTAATGCCCTCTTGGCTCATGCAAACAAGGAGGATTTCTGCCATGAAAATCCATGGATTTTCCAAGTAGCACCCTAAAATGTACCTTTCTGAGCCTCATAGGTGGGTGTCTGTATTTTTTTCCTCTTGGTTTAATCATACTTCTCACTAAAAGCAGCCTTGCCAAATATTGTTTATTTAAAAAAGTTTTTTTTAATGCTGAAAGGGCAGTATAAAGTCTTCTCTGAGCTTTAGGTTTGACTTGCTGTAAAAACATGTTTTCATTTGAATCTTTTGTTTCCCTTTTCTCTGGAATGTAAAGTTTTACGGTTTTTGGATTTTGTGGGGAGTGGGGGTAAGGAGGTTGCTTTTTTTTTTTTTTTGCCATCTTCACTTGATTAAACCTACTTAATTGGGTGACTTAAGGTGAGAAATAAAACACTGGGATTTTGGGTGATAGACTGACAGTTTCATTGTTTGCATAATTATAATCGGCATTGTAAATAGGCAGGATGTGGCTACCTTTTGTTAAATCTGCACTTTCTAAATATCGAAAAAGGGAAAATGGAGTATAAATCAATTTTTGTATAATCTTTGTTTAAAACATAAGCTTTTATTTGCTTAATATTAGGGCTTAGCCCCTTTTCTGTAAGTCTATTGGGCTCTTGTGTAGATGCTGTTTTCATCAAACACCGACCCATTTGTCCATCCTCTGGTACAGCACTAGCTACAGATTCGGTTTCATATTCTACTTAACAATTTAAATAAACTGAAATATTTCTAGATGGTCTACTTCTGTTCATATAAAAACAAAAACTTGATTTTGAATTCTGGTTTGGCCTTCATTTATTTATAGAGAACATGGTATACATTCCCTTAAGAAATGGAAAGCCTTTAGTTCAAAACTAATAGATTACTTTAACTCAAACAAGTTGAATGTAAAAGATAAGGTGATTTTTCTGATGGTTTTTACAAAGATGACTAGCATTAGAAACATCTTAAGCTCTTGAATGATGTGTCCATTCTCATAAAACTCCAGCATTGCAGAAAATATGTCAGGGAGCTTGTTTAAACTATTTCTGGCAGTCCAAAAAAGTCATTCAGAAGACCTTTTAGTGAGGCTTTGTCTTAATAGTGGGGGGAGGAAGAGGGAGACACCAGGTTTAGAGTTGATACCAAAACTGCTCCTTTCCTCTGTGATCTTTGGTTCCATTCTCCCCCCCTCCCCCCCAAAAAAAGTTTCCAGGCTTATTTCCTTATCTGTAAAATTGGCTTTCTGTGGGGCCTTTTGGATTCTAAATACTATCCTTGGAATTCATTGCTCCAGGTTACAAATTGGCCAACTAATGATAAAAGTCATTGATCATTCTTTTGTTTATTCTACTAAAATTTATCTCAAAATAAGCATTATACTCCAGTTGTTGTCTGACCCGGATAATGGGAGGTTCATAAGGAAAAATGCCTCTTCCTGTATTTTGATTGATTTTTTTTTATTTTAAAATAAAAATCGACATTTATCTATTAATTAGATTTAGTGGTATATTTTGGCTCCCTGACTTGACCATGTTGGACTTGAACTGTCCCTTCCAACTTTGGTCATATTGCAATTTTGTTATTAGTATGTCATCTGTGCCCTTTCTCACCTCATCAGTTATGTTGAACCCAGGTCACAAGTTCTAGAGGTGCTCCTCTAGAATGATATCCTCTATTAATCACATTTTCCCCTTTTCATATAGTGCACGTTTTTTCCATCTTGTCCAAAAACATATGAGAATCCATATGACCAGAAAACTAAGTGAATTGTTTTTATAAGGAGCCTTGAAAACCACTTTAAATCCTGGGCAATAGGAGTACAGTAAAGTAAAGGAATTGGAATCTCCTAGAAATAATATCCACTCGGTTATATATGAGATGAAGCAGTGAATCAGGTGTTGAACTTTTGAGTTGAGTTGACAATATATGGGATCAAATCACCTACTCTTCCCACTAGGATTCTGGGCAAGGCACTTCACCTGTGTCCTGGTTTTCTCTGTAAAAGATAATACCTATCATTCTATAGCTGAGAGGTTGAAATAGCAAAACACAAGCAAGCCCTGGGTCAAAAAGTTCACATAAATGAGTTAGGGATTATGTATGCAATAGCACTAATGAGAGGGACCCAAACTGCAAAGCTGCTGTAATCTGTTTCATTTGATAGGGAACCTGACTATTGGCAGTAGGAATGTAGAACAGAGTAAATTTGAGTTATTGGTTTGCTTAGAGCTTCTTTGGCTAAACCATCTGAAAGCAACTTGATTTTGCATCTATGAAATAGTGCCAGTTGAGTAGTAGGAGAATGTAACATTTAAGAGAACACCCAAAATTGGGTGTGAAACTAATATAAACATTGGTGTCTAATAAAAAAAAAAAATATCCTAGGCAATTAATGCTTAACCCAGATTTCTATTGTGTTCATCCACTATTTCCTCTGAGTATCTCCTCTTTCCCTCCCCCTGCCCCAATAGTTACACAGCCCCAAACCTTTAGGTTTAAGTCCTTTTTTATTTCAACTGAAGAGGTAACTAGTATCCACGTAGGTACTTAGAGACGGGAATCTATCATTCTGTTGATGTCTATATATAGCATCTTTCTATTTTTGGTTGCTCTTCTCTAGCCTTCTAAAACTGGTTGGCAGACTAGAGAAGAGCTTAAGTTCTAGATTGAAAGAGTACTAACTTACACCGGTGTTGACAGACTAGCCCAGCATGATTCTCTAGCTCAGTTGATTGGGACTAAGTGATTAATAGGAAAAGTAAACTGAAACAGTCTAGTATAATTGGAAGAACTTTGAACTGGTAAGTCAGGCCAGAATTTTCACTAAATCATTTTTCTCCATTTGTAAACTGAATACATGATTTCTGTTCTACTTCTGATATGTTTAAATTCTTTCAAATGTAGTAGGCTTTCCCCAGGCTTAGGTGCAAATGTTCCCCATTTTCCCATTGGAGGGTTCCCTGTAACCACCTTTTGGACTTCGTTTGCTAATGTCTAAATAGTTAATATTATTTGACTTCCTATAAACTCAATCCAGATTCCTGACTCTTTCTCTACAGTCAGGGATAAAGTTGAAGTCCTTGGAAGGATTGGGATGGAGGAAGATAGTGGCTTAAACCATAACTGCTTGGCTACAGGTTAGGTTTCTGGGGTAGCAGTTACTCATGACTAACAGTCTATCTGAGAAATTTTGAAATTGATTCTTTTAAGCTAGAGGCTACTTCTGTTAAAGCTTTTTACTAAATTGTATTTTTTCCTACTAGTTACCAAAGCTCAAAACCTTTTATTTTACTCCTTTTCCCCTCATTTCCTTCCTACCGCTACCTTAGCTTGAGCCTTCACCATCTCATTCATACTTGGACCTTTCTAATTGTCTCCTCTAAAGGAAATCTTATCTATAGTCTCTGCCCTCCAGCTCTACTGTGCACACCTGTGACAACCCCAAAATAATTCATCCTCTGCTCAGTAACTCTTCACTGTCCTGCCGAACAGTAGTCTCCAGCAAATAAAATCTCTTTGGAGCCATGTATCACAATTCTTCCTCCATTCCCTTATAATTAACCCAGATAACTAGTACATACCACCAGTAAACTTTTCCTACAAAGTCCGCCCATTCAAAAGACTTAAGGCAAATCAAAGTAAGCTCCTTATGAAAATTGTGAGTGGACCCTGCTTCTGTTGAACATCTCAAGCTTTTCAGCACTTGCATTCACCTCTGTATGGATGTCCCAAGTGACCTTTCTACATATTCTTCCATATAAACCTTATTCAGTGGTCAAACTATTCATTGTTTGATAAAAAAAAATCAAAATTTCAAATGTAGAAGGAATCTTAGCAGTTACCTTGCCATCACCTTTACTGATGAAGAAATGAAATAAATTGTCTTTCACCATCAAATGTAATTTAAAGAAATGACACGAAAGATATCAAAGTATATATGGCCAGAAAAAGAGGTGGGATTGTCACCTATGACCTTGAAATACTGGAAGAACCAAAAGAAATCCTCAAGCACACAGGTGCTCCATGGAGAATTTATGGAAACCAACCCTTGTCCTATATACAAATGTAACCCAGTCTCTATTTATTACCTGTGTGATCTTGGGCAAGTTTCTTACTTAACCTATTTAAGCCTCAGTCACTTTACCTGTTATGAGGAAGTTGAACTAGGTAGTCTTTCAGATTACTTCCAGCTCCAGATCTATCATGCTACAAAACCAACATTGTGATCTTAATGGGAGAAGGAATGGAGATATCCCTTCAATGAGGTTTGATGAGATGAAAACCCATGACCAGGCTGAGACTGTGAAACAGCATGTCTTACTCAAAAGGAACAGGACAGGTAAGAGAAAGGATAGAGAAGCAATGTATATGAAATAGATATAATCATGAAGGATTCCAGGACAGCATGGTGAATATTTTGGTGAAGATTCATGAAAGAAACACCACTTTTTTTTTTTTTTTCTTTTTGCTGAGGCAATTGGGATTAAGTGACTTGCCCAGGGTTACACAGCTAGGAAGTGTTAAGTGTCTGAGGCCAGGTTTGAACTCAGGTCCTCCTGACTCCAGGGCTAGTGCTCTAACCACTGCATCAACTAGCTGCCCCTAAAATGGCTTATTCTTGAAGTCTGACCATTTGCCGTTCTTCAGTCCTGTGGTATCTCTGACTCTCCACAGTCTTTCAGAAGTCACTGATCTTGCTTCAACAATTACCTTTACCAGTTCCCTCAGCAAAAAGAAAAAAAAAAAGAATGAGCAATTTTAGACAATTTCTACCACACCCTCAACTGCCACATCATCATGGCATGGAAGTGATCCTGCAGGGTTAACTATGCTGGAAAAGCTTCAAAGTATGGTCCCAGTGAAAAACTGTTTTCTAAGAAAGAACTAGCCTTAGTTGAGCATGAAAATCATTACCAGTAGGTTAATCATTTAGTGAGAAATTTTTTTTTACCCTAATACAAAATAATTCTATGTGGTCACCTTCAGCTTTTTCAATGACAGTAAGAAAGTAATTGATAAGAGGAGGAAATAAGAATCACACTGTTTTCAGGTCATCTATAATAGTAGCTCAGCAGGTGGTATCCTGAGATATTTTCAATAAGTGGGACACTATATAATTACATATATATGTAATTTTTATATATACACACACACTACTGGAAGAACTAAATCATATCGATTTTGATATCCTCACTATAACTAAAATCAGAAGACAAAAGTCAAAGTTATATAAATAGAAGAATGGCTTACAGGTTTTTTGGTGAAGAAAGAGAAAGGAGTAGGCAGATTTACTCTGAGTACAAAGGTAACGAGGGACAATATGTTATGGGATATTTGGTCATCTCATATTGCATGATAAATATTTAAATAGACCACCAAGAAAATTATTATAGCATATGATGCTACAGGAAATGAAGAAGTAAAGGAATTCTAAGAGGAACTGGATAAAACCCTCCAAATTAAATCAGCACATACTTTGATATTTGATTATATGAATGAAAAGTGTGGAAATAGACAAAATAAGTTGAAAAAATATGGCTCAGTAGGACTCCAGAAGACTGATAACAAAGCATGTTATCTTCTGACACAGGAGATTGAATCAGGCAGCAGAATGAGACTGTATATTTGTTACAAGGAGTTTTTTCCCCCTTTTCCTTTTTTTTTTTTTTTTTGTTTTCATGGAAGGGTAAAAGAAAGAAAATAGATTTTTTTATTGATTTTAAATTTTAAAATAAAAAAAAATAGAATCACATACAAAAAAGAAATATAGCTTAATAATAAGAAATTTGAGAAGCCAAAGACTTTTAGACCACAAAAAGGCAAACAACTATGTCCTAAATAGTTTCTTTGAAAAAAAAAAGAATCAGAAGATTTTAGATAGGTAAGAGAGATAACAGTATAAAAAATAAAATTGATTATATTTTAACAAACATGAAATGAATCATTACTGATGTGAGAGTCATTCGTGAATCAGCTGTCTGTGTGTACTCAGACCACCAACTTGTTGGAACAAAGACTAAAATTAATACAAAGCTAGAAGAAAGATTAAAAATGAGTAAGATGTGGTATTTAATCAAAACAACTCCATCCTGACCAAATTATTGATATAAAAAAGTTAATCAATAGAAAAAAATATACCACCAATTATAAGGTCATAATAAAGTTTCACAGATGTAAATCAATTGACATAATGAGGACAACAAAAATGGATTTAACAAGCACATATTAAATTCCTAGTACGTACAGGACATTATGCCAAGTATTGAAGATAACAAAGAAAAAAAATAAAACAGTTCCTGACCTCAATGAGTTTATATCCTCTTGAAAATCTAGATAGATAGATAGACCCTTACCTACCAAGATAAACCCAAGGATTATATGAACACAAGTGCAAGACAATTTTCACAAAAAGGCAGATCTAAAAAATTGGAAAAATACTAATTGCTTATGGGGGGGGCAAGCTGATATAATACAAATGGCATGTCTACCTAAATTAATTTACTTATTCAGAGCCTCACCAAATTACCAAATAATTACTTTATAGAACTAGGGGAAAAAAAAACCCAAATTCATCTGGAAGGTCAAGAATATTAAGGGAATCGATGAAAAAAAAAGTGAAGGAAGGCAACCTAGAAGAACTAAAATTCAGTCTATATTACAAACTATTATCAAAAAGAAATCTGGGATTGGCCATGAAATAGTTATGGATCAATGGAATGGGTATACCCAAAGATACAAACTCTTGGAGCAAAAACTCACCATTTGACAAAAATTACTGGGAAGACTAGAAAGCAGTTTGGCAGAAACTAGGCATAGATCAATGTCTCACCAAAATAAGGTGAAAATGGGTAAATTGTTTAGGTATAAAGGAAGATTTTTATAATTAAATTGAGGAGTATGGAAAAATTTACCTGTCAGATCTGTGGGTAAGGAAAGAGCTTGTGGCTAAAGAAGAGATAGAGATGATAACAAGAAGTGTAATGGATAGTTTTGAATACTTGAAGTTAATAAAATTTTGCACAAACAAAAGCAATTAGTGAAAATTAAAAGGAAAGCAAGAAATTGGCAAAGAATTTTTATGGCAAGCTTCTCAGAAATGGGCCTCATTTCTCAAAATATGTAGGGAATTAAGCCAAGTTTTTTAAAAATAGAAGTCATTCCTTCATTGAAAATTGGAACATATGAACAGGTGGTTTTTGTAAGAAGAAACCAAAGCTATTGTCACAGTCACATTAAAAAAAAATTTTTATCTAAGTCGCTATTGATTAGAGAAATACAAATTAAAACAACTGAGATACCACCTCATGCTTATCAGATTGACTGACATTACAGGAAAAGAAAATGATATATGCTGTAGGAGATGTGGAAAAATTGGGATACTAATGCATTGTTGGCAGAATTATGAATTCATCTCAACATTCTGAAGAATAATTTGGAACTATGCCCAAAAGGCTATAAAACTTTGCATACCCTTTAACTCAGCAATATCACTACTAGTTCTATGTCCCAGAAATTAAAGAAAGTCAAAAAGACCTCATATGTATAAAAATATTTATAGCAGCTCTTTTTGTGACAGCTAAGAATTGAAATTTGAGTGGATACCTATCAATTAGGGAATGGCTTAACAAGTTCTAGTATATAATTGTGATAGAATATATATTATTCTTTATATTATATAGTATATCTTTAAAATAAATTCTTACTATAAGAAATGAGCAAGATAGTTTCAGAAAAACCTGGAAAGACTTATATATGAACTAATGCACAATGAAGTGAATAGAATTGGGAGAACAGTTTCTTTTTTTTAATTATTAAAGCTTTTTATTTACAAAACATACTCATGGGTAATTTTTTGACATTGACCCTTGCAAAACTTTCTGTTCCAAGTTTTTCCCTCCTCCCCTCCACCCCCTCCCCTAGATGGCAGGAAGTCTAATACATGTTAAGCATGTTAAAATATATGATAAATCCAATATATGTACATATATTTATATAGTTATCTTGCTGCACAAGAAAAATTGGACCTACAAGAAAAAAAAAAACCTGAGAAGGAAAACAAAATGAAAGCAAACATCCACAGAAAGCATGAAAATGTTATGTTGTGGTCTACATTCAGATCCCACAGGCCTCTTTCTGGGTATATATGGCTTTCTTCATCACTGAACAATTGGAACTGGCCTGAATCATCTCACTGTAGAAAAGAGCCACGTCCATCAGAATTGATCATCATATAGTCTTACTGTTGCTGTGTACAATGATCTCCTGGTTCTGCTGATTTCAGTCAGCATCAGTTCATCCATGTCTCTCCAGGCCTCTCTGAAATCGTCCTGCTGGTCGTTTCTTACAGAACAATGATATTCCATAACATTCATATACCATAATTTATTCAGCCATTCTCCAATTGATGGGCATCCCTTCAGTTTCCAGTTCCTAGCCACTACAAAAAGGGCTGCCACAAACATTCTTGCACATGTGGGTCCCTTTCCCTCCTCTAAGATCTCTTTGGGATATAAGCCCAGTAGAAACATTGCTGGGTCAAAGGATATGCACAGTTTGATAACTTTTTGAGCATAGTTCCAAATTGCTCTCCAGAATGGTTGGATTTGTTCACAGTTCCACCAACAATGTATCAGTGTGGGAGAACAATTTCCACACTAATAATAATGTTGTATAATGACAGCCATTTTTTAGCAATATAATGACCTAAAATAATTTCAAAGAACTTATGATGAAAAAATACTATCTATCCATCTACAGAGAGAGAACTGATTAACTCTGAACATACTTATTTTGCCTCCTTTATGTTTTTTTGCCTTTTAATTTTTTTGATTTGTTTTCAACATGGTTAATATAGAAATATGTTTTGCATGAATTCATGTGTATAATTGATATATTGCTTGCCTTCTCAGTGGGTTGGGGATGGGCAAGAGAGAGAATTTGGAACTCAGTTTTTTTTAAATAAATGTTAAACAAATTTTTAAAAAAGGAAAAATATATAAAGATATATCTTGCATATCATCTTCATTTCCAAATATGTATTTTTTTTGCTTTTCCTTGCAAAGTATGTTACTATTCATAACAAGGTATAAAAAAAGAGAGGAATCAGTTCAACAAAACCAATTAACATGTCAGTTTAATATGGCAATATGTACAATATTCCACATCCCAAAGTCTCCTCCATCTGCAACAAAATTTTCACAAATCTTTTCCAGGGCCAAGCTTCTTGGTTATTATGATTATACATCATGGTTCCCTTTTGGTGTTGTTCTTTCTATTTAAAATTTTACAGTAATTGTGCTTATGATTTTTTTTTCTGGCTCAGAGTACTTAGTTCTGGATCAGTTCAGAATGGTTCCTGAATGCTTCCCTGAATTTTTTATATTCATTGCTTAGTACAATACAATATTATTAATTCATGCACCAAATTTTGTTTAGCTGTTTTCCAATCAATAGATATTTAATTTATTTTCAATGCTGTATTACACGAGGCAGAATTCACATTCTGATGGGGAAAAAATATAATGTAAACAAGTAAGAAAATGCAAAAACTATGTATAAAATAAATACAAAATATTTTGATGCATAGAGACAGTTGAGTATAACAAGTATGGGAATAAGTAAAGGTCTCTTGTACGGGGTCATATTGGAACTGACCCTTGAAGGGAACTAAGGATTCCCAAGGGCAAAAGGAAGGAAGGAATAGCACTTCTAGGCATAGCCCCCATCCAAGATAGGCTAGTTTTCCCTAAAAAGTATTGAGGCCATCCTTGAGACTTGGTTGACTTAGAGGCCTAAAGGCTCAAGCTGTTTACATTACTTCCTGGTAGTCTGAATACAAAAAAAAAAAGTTTTGTTTTTAATGCATTAGAAGCTACAGGTACTCAATGATTTAGCTGGTGAAAAATGATGGAGAATCTAGGCAAGGGAACTTCACTCACCTAAATCAACTCAAGATTCATAAGCACAGTAGACCACATCTTTTTTTATCATATAACTGATTAAAAGATGCAGAGAAAATGAAATCCCATTATAATTATTTTATTGACTTAATTTACTGAACAATGCCCATTCTCCCTCTCCCTTACAAACCAGATAACCACCTTCTATGTTTAGTTACTAGGAAAGAAAACCTAGATCCACATTTGCTTTGCTTTAGGAAGTTTATAAAATAGGGGATCAGCATCAATGAGATTTTCTCTCATTTATCTTCTGAGTCCTCAACCAAACTGTTCAGATAAAAATTCAGGTGAAGATGGCTTCTACTATCTGCTCACTTCTCTCCTGTACAATGTATAAGTCACTATTCCCTTCTCTTCTGCAGCTCATGACTCAAAAATACTGATGTATTCAAACCAGAGCAGTCCGTTTGGTTGTTTATATCATTACTTGGCAATGGTACTAATTATAATGGAAACTATAAATGGACATTAATGAACAGGAAAACTTTGTAACAGGAAAGGAGGAAAAAGAAGAAAGAAAAAGAGACACAGGCAGACAGACAGACACAGAGACACAGAGAGACACACACAGAGAGACAGAGAGACAGAAACAGAGAGAAATATGAGAGGAGGAAGGGAAAAGGATCACCATATTTCCTAGAAAACCTATCAGTCATAGTCTGTAATCTTTAACTTTGGGATTTCTGCATAGTTTAGACTTCTTACAGTAAAGTGGCAATAAATGTTCCTACTGTCTTTCTGACTTCAATTACTCCCTCTACACTTTTCTTCTAAACTGTATGCTGTCTTATTCAGCACATAGATTACACTTGTGTGGTGTTTTCCCTCCACTGAAAGAGGGTGAGGGGTGGGAATCACTATTTTTCCTTTAAAACTTACTCAGTTCCTTTATCTCCCAAGAGTCTTGTGTCCAGGTGCTGAGAACCTTGCTGTCCAGAAAAAATTGGTCTTCAGTACTACAGATGACTGACATCAAGCTAAATAGTTTCACCAAAAATCACATTAAATAGCTTCTTCATGTCATATAATTTTTCTCCAATGTTATTAAAATACCATTGGACTCAATGAATGTCAAATTTTTATTGTATACCAAGAATAGATAGCAAACCAATGGACACAGGTGATATGTATAGATATTTCAGTCTCGTGCAGGTAAAATACATTGAACAGAAACCTACTCAAAGAAAGAAACTATGGATAAATGCTGAAAAAAATACTCAATGTAAGAAACATGTTTAAAGCAAATAACTTTTACACAATACAATTCCTAATGTACAATTTCAGAACTTCAAAATGGAAAATGAAAGAAAGAATGAAAAATTGGCTTATGAAAACCTATATAATATTAACAAAGCATAAAACTTTCACCTTATGTTATATAGAAAGATTATTACTTCCTTAACAAAAAAAGAAGGGAAAGGATCCATAGGCATCTTCAAAGCTCATGATATATTTTTGAAGTCAAAAACCCAAAGAAACACTTCTAGAACAAGCAGGTCTCATTTCACTGAGTGATAGTAACTGAATATCACATACCTTTGGATAGAGTCTAGAAAATGGTTAAAACCCAAGGATGGAGTCAAAAAGCCCTAAGTTCATTTGCATGAACTCAAACAACAATATGCTTCCACAAAGAAGCACTGAACAAATGGCTAAGTGATGCAGGTATGTTTGTGGAAATGAAGGTATTTATGATGGCAATTCAGGACCAGGTATTCCCCACCAGAAATTACTGAAGGGTTATTAACAAGGAGTTTGAACTTAGTGATAAATACAGATTAAGCAAGGAAATGGAAATTGTAATACATCACTGAAATCTATAAAAATTGACCACCTACTGAATACCTAGCAAGATCATCTAGTGACTAGAATGCTATAAAGCATGATGGCCAGCACTGACAATCTGTGCTCAGCTGAATCAAGAGTACATCCTCTATTGATAGCCTTTAAATGTCCCTTCCCTTTATATGGCTAAGTAAATCTACCTTTGTTTAACTGTTAGATGAAATAGAAGTATCTAGTTCTGTTTCAGTCCCAAACCTGAGATAGCAACCCACCCTAAGTATAACTGGTCAATTACATAGTATATAGACCTCAAAATACCTTATTCATATATGCCTTTTTTCTCTTCTTTGATCTGTTCAGGGTATAGGTCTTTTAATGGTACTGTTGGATCAAAGTGACTGCACAATTTTGTAACTTTGGGAGCATAGTTCCAAATTAGTTTCCAGAATGACTGGACCAATTCACAGCTTCACCAACAGCATGAATGTACCTGTTTTCCCACAGCCTTTCCAAAATGCTCAAAATATCCTTGAGAACTCAGCCAAAAAACTGAACTAGAACTGGAACATTATCATAGACTGAACTTCCGCCCACAATCACCTGGATATAACATTGATCTTTAGAAACTTGAGAATAACACCATATGAAAAACTTGTAATCTCCAAGCTTCATCAAATGAAAAAATCTTTAAATATAGAGATGTAGCAAAAGTAAAAATTAGAGAAGCACTCTCAGTTCAATTCTAGTTATTGATAAGGTACAGCTCATTGGGCAGCCAGGTAACCCATTGGATAGAGCACTAGATCTGGAATCACAGAGATTTATCTCCCTGAGTTCAAATCTGTCTTCAGACACTTACTTGCTATGTGACTCTGGACCAGTCACTTAACCCTGCTTGTCTCAGTTTCCTTATCTGGAAAATGAGTTGGAGAAGGAAATGCCAAAAGTGCCCCAGTATCTCTGCCAAAAAAAACACCAAATGGAGTTACAAAGAGTTGGACACATCTGAATGACAAATGACTGAGCAAAAGCACTTGTGATTCCTACCATTCTGTCACTAAAGTTGGACTGAGATGTCTTTCAGTGAGCTTATAGAAGAGTATCTACCTTAATATTTTTATGCAACTATAGATAGCAGTTATCTTATCCATCCATGCAATATTGTTTAAACAATTCTGATCATAAAGTAGTAAGAGATGCATAGTACATAGCAACTTGTTCAAAGATTGTTTTTATATGAATTCCATTAAACAAGATTAGAAGAATGAGGAATAATAGTTTGGACATGATAAAAATATGGTAAACATGGTAAAAAAAAAATGGTGTATCTAAAATGTATTCAATCAAAAAGCCACACAACAGTAAACCTACGGGATTTTTTTTATTTTTACCCCAGGAATTCCCCAGGTCCATTTTTACCCCAGCAATTATTAGAAAGATATTCATCTTTCTAATTCAACTTTCCTCACCACAAGGGAGGATGAAGATCAATAGATGTTCTCAGAGCATATGATAGATTCTTTAAAGGTCAGAAATACTTTTGGAACAAAAGGACCTAAGTAAACAATGCAATAGTAAAGATCACAACAGATATATGCTACTACTGCATTTGTCTAATATAACAAAGGTGGTTTACCTCTGTATGAAATCAGTAGCAGGGACAAATCCAAACCTGGAACCAAAAAGCACTATGTGGGCAACGTCCACAGGAACTTAAGCAATAAGATGTTGACAAATGACTGAATCATGAATAATTGTTTATAGAAATGGAGGAGTTTGTATTGGTGATTCAGATCAGTCTTTGCCATGAAATATTATGGGAAAAGTTCCCTCTTAATGAGCTATATTTGTTAATCCATCAGATAAATGAAATGATAGAAAATCAGTAGTAGAAACTAACAAGCCTGCTTTAGAATGCAAAAATCTACCATCACCTGATATTTCAGAAAATAATTGTTTTTCATTTGTGTCCAACTCTTTGTGATCCCAATTTGGAATTTTCTTGGCAAAGATACTAGAGTGATTTGCCATTTCTTTCTGCAACTAATTTTACAGATGAGAAAACTGAGGCAAATAGGGTTAAGCAACTTACTCAGGATTGCACAGTTAGGAAGTGTCTAAGACCACATTTGAATTCAGACCTGACTCTAGGTGCTCTGTCCAGTGTACCATTTAGCTGCTTCAACTGATACCTAGGTGATCCCTAGACATAATAAGAGAACTAGAATTGTGTCCCATAAGTTCATCACCTTGTAAAGATGATAAAAAATTAACAGATGACAAATTCCTATGCTATAAATACAAACTTCAAAATATCCTTGAAAATTCAGGAAATAAAACATATAAGAACAGGAGAATCATTACAATCAGATGGGTTGCCTGGACTATGGACAACATGTTTAATGAATGTTACCTTACCAAATATCCACAATGTCTAAACTACATCAAATAAAAAATTTTAAAATATAGGAAGCAGAAGAAATTAATATTATGATAGAACAAGATAAGATGCAACAGCTTTGTTATTTTGGGGGCTACTAGAATTGTCCCTAAAATGCTTTCAGAGATTTGACAGAAATACTCTAATTGTAATAGGTAGATCTTCTATCTATCTGCAAAATAGTCTGAAAATATTAACTATAAAAGAATATTAGGATAATGAAGTGCTTAGACTGTTTCTATCTGAATGCCATCAAAAGACAGAAGAATGATAAAAGTGTTAAAATAATTATAGCTGACATGACAGTGCAGCCAGATTGTACAGTGGATAGAGCACCAGGCGTAGAATTGGGTAGACTTATCTTTCTGAGTTCAAATCTGGCCTCAGACACTTACTAGTTGTGTGATCCTGGATAAGTCACTTAGCCCTGTTTGCCTCACTTTACTAATCTATAAAATGATTTGGAAAAGGAAATGGTAAACCACTCTAGTATCTTTGGAAGAAAAACCCCACACGGGGACACAAAGAGTCAGGCAGGACTTAACAACAATTGAACTTAACTGATGCTCTACATAATTTGCATATAGGATCTTATTTGATTCTCACAATAGTCCTTTAAAAATAAGTATTCCAAGTACTATTGCTCTTATTTTATTTTAATTTAATTTTTTTTTTGCTTTTTGCTAAGGCAGTTGGGGCTAAGTGACTTGCCCAGGGTCACACAACTAGGGAATGTTAAGTGTCTGAGACCAAATTTGAACTCAGGTCCTCCTGACTTCAGGGCTGGTGCTCTATCCACTGTGCCACCTAGCTGCCCCTATTGCTCTTATTTTAAAGATGAGGAAACAGTCTTAGAGAAATTGTGACTTTCTTTTGTCACAGAAGTATGATTTGAACTTACCTCTTCCTGATTTTCAGTCTATCATTCTATTATATATTACATACTCTATTAAAATATGTATATGCTTTATATATATTGTGTGTGGTATACTACTGTGATATTGTAACAATTCTGTAAGATTTTCTGAAAGATATAATGATGAAATAGTTTTTTTTCAACAACTGTATCAATGATATCAGGAAAAAAGTATCAGATGGAGAACATATTCTTGCCAAAAGTGTTCATCAATATCCTGGAGGATGTCAAATTTACTGTCCAAATTAGGATGATTCCCTATAAATGGTGAAGTCCTTCTGATGTTTCTATTTATGGATGACATGTTGACTGCCTCCAGAATAGTGCAAAACTTCCAAAATGATGTCTATAATCATTCAAGAGAGTTTATTCAGCCTAATTATTCTTACTGGAAAAAGATATGTGTATGAAAAATGCCTTTTTATAAAGCTATGATGATACCCAATTGGATGGAGAACTTAGAGAGTCTATCTAAGATGTCTTAGATATTACAACTGGACTTTCACTTAGGTCTAGAACTGGACATCCTGTCCAGTTGCAAATGGTTTTTGTGAAACTTCAATGTTCTTTACATGAATCTACGATTCTCCCTGAAGCAAAGGCCCACCCTTTTAATACCAATTTTCTATTATATGCCTCAGAGTCATGGGGTACTACAGTTTTAGAAGAACTGAGAATGAGGATCACCCAAAGGGCAGTCACCTGGTGGGCATAGGCAGGGTGCAACACAAGAAGTAAGGAACTATAAAGAAACAGTATAATAAGATAATAAAAGTTGTCATCGAGGAAGGTCCAATGAATAGATAAAAAAAATTATACGTGGCAAGCATTTATATCATGTAGTCCATGTATAAAAGGGTGGTTTGCTATGGTGGGTCAGTCTCATGGATTACCCTTCCATTTTTAGTGAGGGAGTTGATGCTACTGTGTTTGTCCATTTTGGAAGACCAGAGAGGTCTGGACACATTGGATTTAAGTAAGGCGGAGTTGCAAAGTCAACCTCACTCTGAGTTATTGAAGTCTAGTGGCAGCTGCCTTCATAGGCTTTGAAGCAAATTGTTCTCATCTGCCCATTCCCCTGGAGGCAGTCTCCACATGCTTGGGGTAGGCATCCCCCTAACTCAGTGATGGGTTGGAGGTCTGTCCATGTGCTGGAAGGTTTTACTGGGATGTGGCCGCTGCCCATTCTACATGAGGCTTCTGGGAACCACAGGGGAGAGCTGAGTGCCAGGTACACACCCAGGATGGACGAGCAAATCATTCCATTTGAATGTAAACCCTTTTTGAACAACCCATTCAACCATGACAGAAGTACAGAGTCTAAGACGTGGGAAGGGATTGTTTCCCTTTCCTTGATCAGATTATACGTGAAATCTTGTGTTCATTTCTAGATGTCATATTTTTTTTTAAAAAGCTTTTTATTTGCATAACATATGTATGGGTAGTTCCTCAACATTGATCTTTACAAAGCTTTCCGATACAAAATTTCCCCCCAGTCCCCTCCCCTCCCCTAGATGGCAGGAAATCCACTACATGTTAATTATGTTAAAATACTTGACAAGTCGAATATATGTATACATATTTCCACACTTATATTGCTATGCAAGATAAATCGTTAGATGTCATATTTTTTAAAAGCAATTGATGACATCCAAAAGAGGCTGACCAAAAAGGGAGCTCCCAACCCACACACCTTTTAAAATTTATCCCAGAATCTTCACAACAATGGGCTTATTTGTATATAGATTCACACTGCCCCTTTGTGACCATATCTGAAAACTGCACCTCCATCACTTGGTGTCCTTCCCCCTTCCCCAAAGCCCCAAACTCCACCTCTCCTCAGGTCTGGAGAACATGGAAGGAGACACAGTTGGGAAGCCCGGCCATTGCATGGTACTCTTCATACCCAGAGGGGAGCAATGCAGCTGATTTTGCCTGATCTCCCACAGCTGCCATAGACCAGGGGAACAGAGGCAACAGCCTGTCCAGCTCCGGACTGATGGGGATACGGCTTTCCTTGCTGATCCCTCACCCCCAGCCTGGGCATGAGAGCTAAGAACATCTAGGATCAGATCTCCAGCCTGCCTCCTTTCCAGGTGAATCCTGGAAACTGAGGCAACTAAATGGTGCAATTAGACCTAGAGACAGAGAGACCAGAGTTCAAATGCAGCCTCAGGAACTTATTAGCTGGCTCTGGATGAATCACAGAGCCTGTTTTCTCAGCCTACCTCCTGGCATCACAGCAAGGATCAAATGAGATATTTATAGTGCATATAATAAATATAAATACACAGTATTTGGTGCATTTTGTTTTTCATGACTCCATTTGGGGTTTTCTTGGCAAAAACATGCTGGAGTGCTTTGATATTTCCTTTTCCAGCTCATTTTATAGATGATGAAAATGAGGCAAAAAAGGTTAAGTGACTAGCCCAGGATCACACAGTAAGTGTCCGAGGCCAGATTTGATCTCAGGAAGACTATCTAGGTCCAGCACTCTATTCACTTCACTATCTAGCTGCCCTGGTAATAGCAGATACTCAAATGCTTGTTTCCTTCCTTTCTATCCCTCTCAGTTCAGTATTTGCCTTCATTCTTGAAGCCCAGGAAGAGTTTAATTAACTTTGCCCAGAGCAATTATCTGTTCCATGGTCACAGACTGCCAAATTAATGTCATTGGTTGGGAGGAATTGAGCCACAAAGTGTGAATGGCTTAGTTCAGAAGGATTTTGTACCTCTTGATTCTATGTAAGAATAGAAATGAACTCAATCAATCACCCCATGTAAAATATCTATCAAGATGATGCTCTGAAACTTTTATCAGATGAGAAAATATCTACCTACTCAATCACCCAAAGGCATTAGAATAGGTATGAAAAATCCTTAGTCAATTTTGGTGGAACCAAATGCTCCCAGCTTTTGGATGAAATGAATTAAGACAGAAAAGTCACACCCATTATTTTGCCATTTATGTTAATAATTTAAGAGGTTTTTTTTTTCCAAATTCCTCGATAAAATCCATATTCTGGGGGTCTTCCTTTCTATTTCTTGACATTCCATTGACATCAATGGAAATCTCAGACTTACATGCCAGTTCTCTCTTACTCCCACAATATAACCAGCCCTGGTCTCCCTGTCTCTAGGTCTAATGCTTTGTCAGTTGCACCTTGTAGGACCTCAGTTTCCAGAATTCACCTGGGAATGGGGCAGATTGGGGTTCTGTGAATGGATGAAGGGTGAATCCTGCTCAGATGAACTTTAGAGCCTAGTATACTAGTGGTGAAGCAGACTTGTAATGGAGGCAGTTCTAGCCAGAGAGAATTGCTGTCTTCTTCCTCTCCCTTTCTCCACTTTCCCCTTCCTCCCTCCCTATCAGATTATGTCCTGTTGGCTTTTGGAAGGCTGCAAGATTTTAGACTCCCCATGGGTCTGCTAATAAGGTCTACAGAGCAGCAGAAGCTGACGGCTTCATCTGCCTTGAGATCTCCAGGGACAACCTAGAAAGGGGCAACTTTGAGGCTCTACTCATAGTCCACAGGAAAGTTATATCATGGAGAAAGGAAACCTCCTCATGAGGACTCTGTGAAGGAGAGAAAAGGGTTTTACTAAATCTAGAAACCCCCCACTGTCCTAATGCATTCTCTAAATCCTTTCACCTTCTTCTGGATTCTATTCGTATTAATGGAAAAGCAAGATCAAGACTTTTTTGGGAGAAGGGATGTATTTTATAAAATAATTGTACTTATTAAGCCAACAAGGTAAAATATAGATTTCTAAATTTAAATTCTAAATTTCTAAATTTAACTCCAAAATAATAAGAAGGAAATTTTCTGAAAAGAAACTATAAATCATCATATGAAAATATTACCAAATCCCTAGTACTTAGAGAAATACACATTAAAGCAACTCTAGGTGTCACTTCACACCCATCGTTTTAATACTAATAACAATAATAAATAATAATAATTAGCAGTTACCTAACACATACTTTGGGCCAGGTACTGTCCTAAGCACTTTGCAATTATCATCTCATTTGATTCTCACCACAATCCTGAGACATAGGTGCTATTTTTAACACCATTTTGCAGTTGAGGAAACTGAGGCAGACAAAATTTAAATGACTTGCCCAATGTCAGACAGCTAGTAAGTGTCTGAGGCTGTTTTTCAGCTCAGGTTTTTCTGATTCCAGGTCCATCACTCTATCTACTGTGTTACCTAGCTTCCTCTTATTGACAAAAGAAGACCAAAAAATGGAAAATAACAAATATTGGAAGGTCTATGGGAAACCAGGCTCTTTAATGCATTGCTGGTGAAGCCATGAATTGGTCCAGCCATTATTGAAAACAATATGAACCTATTCCCCAAAGTTACTAAACTGAGCGTGCCCTTGACTGACTGATACAAGATCAAAGAAAAAAGGAAACAACCCAAATGTACCAACGTATAGCAGCTTTTTTTCATGGTGGCAAAGAGCTGAAAATTAAAGGATTATCCGTCATTGGGGGTATGATGGGATACTATTGTGCTATAAGAAATGAAGAAAAGTGTTTTCAGAAAAACCCAAGAAGACTTATATGAACTGATACAAAAGGAAGTGTGTAGAGCTAGGAAAATAATTTATACAGCAACTGTGATAGAATAGAAAGCAACAACTTTGAAAGACTTGAGAACTCTGTTTGATGATCAATCATTTCTCCAGAGGACCAGTGGTGAAATATCACAACTGATATACTCAGGAAGCATGTTGAGAAATATATCTTTGGACATAGCAAATATGAGGATTTGTTTTGTTTGAATGCATATTTTTTATTTATTTATTTGCTTTTTGCTGAGACAATTGGGATTAAGTAACTTGCTCTATCCACTGCTCCATCTAGCTGCCCCTGTATGCATATTTTTTGTTTTGTTTTGTTTTGTTTGTTTGTTTTTTTATTAAAGCTTTTTATTTGTATAACATATGTATGGGTAGTTCCCCAGCATTGATCTTTACAAAGCTTTCCGTTACAAATTTTACCCCCAGTCCCCTCCCCTCCCCTAGATGGCAGGAAGTCCACTACATGTTAATAATGTTGAAATACTTGACAAGTTGTGCAAGAAAAATCCTATCTACAAGAAGAAAAAAAAAGAAAAACAGAGAAAGGAAACACAATGCAAGCAAACATCAATAGAGAGCATGAAAATGTTAAGTTGTGGTCCACATTTCATATCCCTCTCTCTGGGTGTATATGGTTTTCTTCAGTGAACAATTGGAACTGGTTTGAGACAATTCTTTTTTTTTAATTTTTAATTTTGTTTGCAAAACATATGTATGGTAATTCTTCAACATTAACCCTTACATAGCTTTCTGTTACAAATTTTCCCCCCAACTCCCCACCCCTCCCCTAGATGGCAGGATATCCACTACATGTTAATTATGTTAAAATATTGGCAAATCGAATATATGTATACATATTTCCAAACTTATCATTGTTGTGCAAGAAAAAATCGTGTCTACAAGAAAGACATATCAGATAAAGGAAACACAACGTAAGCAAATATCAATCAAGGAGTATGAGAATGTTATGTTGTGGTCCACATTTCACATCCCTCTCTCTGGGTGTATATGGCTTTCTTCAGTGAACAATTGGAGGTGGTTTGAAACATTTCATTGTTGAAGAGAGCCATGTCCATCAGAATTGATCGTCATATAGTACTGTTGTTGCCGTGTATAATGATCTCCTGGTTCTGCTCATTTCACTCAGCATCAGTTCATGTAAGTCTCTCTAGGTCTCTCTGAAATCGTCTTGCTGGTCATTTCTTACAGAACAATAATATTCCATAGCATTCATATGCCATAATTTATTCAGCCATTTTCCAATTGATGGGCATCCATTCAGTTTCCAGTTTCTAGCCACTACAAAAAGGGCTGCCACAAACATTCTTGCACATGTGGGGCCCTTTCCTTCCTTTATGATTTCTTTGGGATATAAGCCCAATAGAAATGCTGCTGGGTCAAAGGGTATGCACAGTTTGATAACTTTTTGAGCATAGATCCAAATTGCTCTCCAGAATGGCTGTATCCGTTCACAGCTCCACCAACAATGCATCAGTGTGCCAGCCCTCCCACATCCTCTCCAACATTCATCATTAACTTTTCCTGTCATTTTAGACAATCTGACAGGTGTGTAGTGGTACCTCAGGGTTGTCTTGATTTGCATTTCTCTGATCAATAGTGATTTGGAGCACCTTTTCATATGACTATAAATAGTTTTAATTTCATCCTCTGAAAATTGTCTGTTCATATCCTTTGACCATTTATTGATTGGAGAATGGCTTAAATTTTTATAAATATGAGACAATTCTCTATATATTTTAGAGATGAGACCTTTATCAGAACCCTTAAATGTAAAGATGATTTCCCAATTTATTGCTTCCCTCCTAATCTTGTCTGCATTGGTTTTGTTTGTACAAAAACTTTTTAGCTTAATATAGTCAAAGTTATCTATCTGGTTTTCAATTAAGAGTTCCAGTTCTTCTTTGGACATAAATTTATTCCATCTCCACAGGTCTGAGAGGTAAACTATACTACGTTCCTCTAATTTACTTATAGTATCACTCTTTATATCCAGATCATGAACCCATTTGGATCTTATCTTGGTATGTGGTGTTAGATGTGGGTCAAGCCCTAATTTCTTCCACACTAGTTTCCAGTTTTCCCAGCAGTTTTGAGACAATTTTTTGTTGCAGAGAGCCATGTCCATCAGAATTGATCATCATGTAATATTGTTGTTGCCATGTATAATGATCTCTTGGTTCTGCTTGTTTCACTCAGCATCAGTTCATGCAAGTCTCTCCAGGCCTCTCTGAAATCATCTTATTGGTCGTTTTTTACAGAGCAATAATATTGCATAACATTCATATACCATAATTTATTCAGCCACTCTCCAATTGATGGGCATCCATTCAGTTTCCAGTTTGTTGCCACTACAAAAAGGGCTGCCACAAACATTCTTGCACATGTGGAGCCCTTTCCTTCCCTTAAGATCTCTTTGGGATATAGGCCCAACAGAAACACTGCTGGGTCAAAGGTGAATGCATATTTGTTAAGTGTTTTTCCCTGTAATGGTGAAGGGGTGGGTAGGTGGGAAGAAGATAAAATAGCTTTTTGCAAAGTAAAAAAATTAAATTAAAAATAAAGCTAGTTAGTTGATATCAACTGATAATTAGTGGGAAAGAATATACTAGTTGGGGATTGTGAGCAATTGTAAGTTATTCCTACTACCTTAGGGTTACCCCTGGAACCTTGAGGGGGAAAAATGCCACACTGAACCTGCCAGTAGGAGTTAAAAGAATGCTATTCATGTGTACATGTTGTCTTCCCTGATCAATTGTAAGTTCAGGGAAAAGACAGTTTCACTTTTATTTTTGTCTTTCTGTCTCCTAGCACAGTGCCTGACACATAGTAGGCACTTAAGACATACAGAAATATCCTAGTATGTATTACAGATATGACTTAAACTTAAGACTTCCTGGCTCCAAAGATCACTTGGTTTCCTCAATAATAAAACTTTTGAGTCCTTCTTTGGGGCTTATTTATCACAATCTTGAAAAAAAAAACTACAACCCCAATATAAAAAATCTCTAGGATGGACCCTCTATGGAGGATTTGTGGGAGCATGAATAGCAAAGATTGGGCAGGCATGAATGGACTGGGATCTGTTTTGTTGGAAGGAATAGTGTCATTGAAGATCTTAAGAATTTAAAATTGTAAGAAAATAAAATATATCTTAATGAGGCTTGATCTATGCAATATCCTTTATCAGACCATAAAACCTGATATCAGGTTTGAAAAATGAAGTCCACATGTGTACAGACACAGTTTCTTCCCAAAAGTGCATCTTTACTCTCTGCAGTTCGATACTCACTCCCACCATTTGATTGAAATTGCTGTTTTCATGTTGTCCTAACTAAATCTGGCGGCTTTCCCTTTTTTCTTTTCTTTTTAAAATTAGATTTTTATTGATTTTTTGGGTTTACACATTGCCTGTAACCTTTCCCTTCCCTACTCCCAGAGAGCCATTCCTTAGAACAACAAAAAAGGAACAAAGTGATTAAACTTAACAAAAAATATTATATGCCATGTTGTACACTCATGGATCCAACCCCCACTCTGTCACCATTTCTAAAAGGAATGAATACAAGGGCATCTTCTTATGTCTCTTTGGGGGGTTAAACTTAATTTTTTAAAATAATGTTTTGTTGATACTGGTTTTTTACATCACCATAATTTCCTCCAACGGTAAGTTGTGCATTCATACAAATATCACATACCCAATAAAACATATTTTGAAACTATATTTAAATAAATTCAATTCAAAGCAGAAAATGTCATAACAACTTACTACTCACTCTCAGAGAGCCATCCCTTATAGCAAATAATATTAAAGAAAAGGAGGACAAGGAAAGAAATCAATATAACTGATCAATACATCAAAAAAGTCTGAAAATTTTTAAATGTATCATTCTTGGGAACTCATAGCTCTGGAAAAAGGGGGACGGGTAAGGGGTTTATTTTTTTCTCTCTCATATTTATTCGTATTTTTGCAATATTCTCTTTTGATTTTTTTTTTGCAGTTGTTTATTCTTCCTTGTTCTGCCATTATAATTATCATGCACATAGTTTTCTGGGTCCTGCTCACTTCAGCCCATGGACATTTGTCTCCCCATACTTCTTCACATCCATTGTATTGGTCGCTTTTTTTTTTTAATAGAATAGCATTCTATGACATTCAGGTACCATAATTTGTTTAGCTGTTTCTCAATCGGATGGACATCTGTTTTGTTTCCATGTTTTTGCTACTGTAAAAAATACAGCTATAAATATTTTCATGCATATGGAATCTTTCTTTTTTGTCAATAATGCTTTCTTGGAGAATGTGTCTAGCTGTGGAAAATGGGTGAAAGAGAAAGGACTTCTTAGTCACTTTATTTGCATAATTTCAAATTCCTTTCCAGAATAGTTGTACTAATTCCCATCTTCACCAAAAATACATTAGCATGCCTGGCTTTGCACCAACATTTATTATTTCCCTCTTTTGTCACCTTTAACAACTTGCTGGGTGAGAGGAATTGAAATTGTTTTGATTTGTACTTTCATTGTAGTGATTTTTTTTTTTTTTTTTTTGGCTGAGGCAATTGGGGTTAAGTGATTTGCCCAGGGTCACACAGCTAGGACTAGTTAAGTATCTGAGGTCAGATTTGAACTCAGGTCTTCCTGACTTCAGGACTGGTGCTCTATCCACTGTACCACCTAGCTGCCCTGTGATTTCTCTTTAATATATGAGTAGTCAACAAACATCTATTAAGTACCTACCATATTCCAAGCACTGTGCATTTACATAAGCATCAATATATGCAATAAAACATACTTTGAAACTATATCTTTTTCTTTTAAAAAATTTTTATTAAAGCTTTTTATTTTCAAAACATATGTGGAGATAATTTTTTTTTTTTTTTTTTTTTTTTGCTGAGGCAATTGAGATTAAGTGACTTGCCCAGGGTCACACAGCCAGGAAGTGTTAAGTGTCTGAGACCAAATTTGAACTCAGGTCCTCCTGACTTCAGGGCTGGTGCTCTATTCACTGTGTCACCTAGCTGCCTGCAAACATAATTTTTAACATTCACCCTTACAAAACCTTGTATTCCAAATTTTTTTCCCTCCCTTCCCCCTTATTCCTCCCCCTAGACAGCAAGTAATCCAATATAGGTTAAACGCATGCAATTCTTCTATATATATTTCCACAATTATCATGCTGCCAAGAAAAATCAGATCAAAAAGGAAAAAAATAAGAAAATAAAATTCAAGTAAACAACAATAAAAAAGTGAAAATACTATGTTGTGAGCCACATTCAGTCCCCACAGTCCTCTCTGTGTGTGCAGATGGCCCTCCTCATCGCAAGACCATTGGAACTGACCTGAATCACCTCATTGTTGAAAAAAGCCATGTCCATCAAAATTGATCATCACATAATCTTGTTGTTGCTGTGTACAAGGTTCCCTTGGATCTACTCACTTCACTTAGTATCAGTTTATGTGAGTCTTTCCAAGCCTCTCTGAAATCATCCTGCTGATTAAAACCATATTTAAATAAATTCATTTCAAAGCAGAAAATGTCATAACTTTCTTCTTCCTCCTTCAATTCTCCATCAGGTGGTTTTGATTGTTCCGGGTCTTTCCACTCCTCATAATTAGTGATTTTATTGCAATATGCCTTTAAATATATTTAACTATTTTCCTATCTTTAGATTTGGGGAAAATTACAAAGAATGCAGCTACAAAAGATAATTTCCCTGCCTCTCCCCTTACATTTCCAGTGTGTACTACTAACAATGCAATTCTTGAGTGACAAGTGACTTATTGTGTATTGCCAGATTGCTCTTCAAAAAGATTTTACTAGTTTGCATTTCATCAACAATGAATGAATTTGCCAGTTTCTTTACAACTTTGCTACTGAATTCTGTTACTTTTAATTATTTTTGCCAACTGGAAATCCAATGACATCTCTGATTAGTTTAATGAGATTGAATATTTTTTTCCAGGGGATTATAAACAATTTGTTTCCTTTTTCATATCTTTTGGCCATTTATCAACTTGAAGTTGCCTTTGCAAACTTTTAACATTTGCACACACACACACACACACACACACACACACACACACACACATTAGATATCATCTACCGCCAAAGGTTGTTGTGAGGGCCAAAGGAAATAATATTTATAAAGTATTTAGTACAATTTTCCTGAGTTCAAGTCTGGTCTCAAATACTAGCTGTGTGACCAGGGGCAAGGAATTCAACCTAGTTTATCTCAATTTCCTTATCTGTAAAATGGGCTGGAGAAGGAAATGACAAAGCATTCCAGTAATTTTGCCAATAAAACTCCAAATGGGGTCCCTAAAAAGTTGGACATGACTGAAACAACTGAACAATAACAACAGGTACATAGTAGACCCTTAATAAATACTTATTCCTTTCCGTCTTTTAGGTGTTGAGTTTCATATTTGTCACAAATAGTTTTTTTGGGTTTTTTAAAAATTTCTTTCTCTTCAAATGTCTTTTTCTCAGTGTGACCAGGCCCGTCTGGGAACGTCTGGTCCTGCTGACATGGAGGCTCCCGAGGGGCCTTTGGAACATGTCCAGCTTGCCCATTGTTGAGGCCCCTACTATGTGGGTGGGCCTAGCCTCCCTTGATTGGCTATGTGACCAGAACAGGCTGGGTCTTTAACACTGGCAAGACTGAAATGGTTGCTTTCTTTTCTTTCTGTTCTCTGTTTTTTGTCCTTGGTCTCAGGTGCTGGCAACAATCCCCGCTGGATCCGGGAGTTTCAGCCATGGCAACAACGCCCCCAGACCCATTTCTCTGACCTGGGCTGTAAGAGGGAGCAGGGAAAGGAAGTCTTCCTCCTCTCTGCAGTTCAGTTCCCGGCACCCTGCTGTGATCATCATCTCAGAAAAGGAAAGAAAGGAGCAGAGGCCCAAAGAGTGGCTGTCTCAGGCTCGCGGGTTCCATTAACACAGCCAACCAAGGCGGCCACACCCATCCCGTGGGAGGCGTCCTCCACGTTGGGCAGTCTGGACACGTCCCAAGGACCCCTCGGGAGCCTCCGTGTGGGGAGGACTGGGCAGGCTCCAACCAGCCCAGGTTACGTTAGTCCTGATTCTCCTAGAGGGTTGACGGGCTTGGATGCTGTGGATCCCCACTTCCTTCTTGAAATTTTCCACCCTCGGCTTCTGGGGCTCTGACAGCATCCTTGTCCTAGCCCTCAGTGGTCCAACCCTTTCATTTTACCTGTGAGGAAACTGAGATCCAGACAGGGTTAGTGACTTCCTCAGCGTCTTCATCTGGGTCCTCTGCCTGTTAAGAACCATTGAGATGCAGTGGATAGAGCATGGCCTTGGGAGCCAGAAAAACTGCGTTCAAATCCTATCTTCATTCATTTCTTGGCTGCGTGATCCTGAGTTACTTTGCTAATGCCAGTGGGCTGGCTCTAACAGTGATCTCTTAAATCCCTTCCAGCTCTAAATCTATGGTCGTATAAAGAATGATTCAAAAGGGATTTAACTTAAAAAGAACAAATCTGGGGCAGCTAGGATAGAGCACCAGCTCTGAAGTCAGGGGGACCTGAGTTCAAATCTGGCCTCAGACACTTAGCACTTCCTAACTGTGTGACCCTGGGCAAGTCACTTAACCCCGATTGCCTCAGTACAAAAAAAAAAAAAAAAAAAAAAAACAAATCTGAAAGTGAAAGAAAAGCTGGGGAGCTGGACCTTGGCCCCGACATTGAGGGAAGGGATAAATTCGTTCGGGCCTCCACCCAGTGGGGCCCCGGGAACATCTGGACAAGCAAGGGAGGCAGGGAGGAAAGCAGAGAATGTGTAGAGGGAGCCGCGGCTTTAGCTGGAAAGGGCGGCGCAAAAACAGGGGGTCACGGGGCGACGCCAGTGCCAGCTGGCCACTGAGCACTGAGGAGAAGGGAGGTCAGATCCAGACACTGACGAGGTGTGGGATCCACCCGCCTCCTCTCTTTTCTATCGCGGTTCTTCCAGTCCCCCCGGCCCTCGATCCGGGGCTCGGCCCTGACTCTGAACTGTCACCACTCTACTCTGCCTCCCTCAGGCCCGATTCACACCAGAGTCAGGACACCACTGTGACATCATCCGTCCTATTCTAAGACAAAAGGACAAAAACCAATTTTTTTTTACTTGCTCTTTTCATATATACCCCCCTCCTCTGACCCGGAGACCCTCAGCACCTCACAGCCAGAGGATCCCCTCTGCCTTCTGGGGGGGTGGAGCGGCCTGCCATAGCTTGCCGCAAATCTCTTCCCACTCCAATCAATCCTCTACTTAGTTTCTCTCTCTCTCTCTCTCTCTCTCTCTCTCTCTCTCTCTCTCTCTCTGTCTCTCTCTGTCTCTCTCTCCCTCTCTCTGAGTCTGTCCCTCTCTCTCTCTGTCTCTGTCTCTCTGTCTGTCTGTCTGTCTCCCTCTCTCTGTCTCTGTCTCTCTGTCTCTGTCTCTCTCTGTCTGTCTCTCTCCCTCTCTCTGTCTCTCTCCCTCTCTCTGTCTCTCCATCTCTCTCTGTCTCTGTCTCTCTCTGTGTCTGTCTGTCTCTCTGTGTCTGTCTCTCTGTCTCCCTCTCTCTGTCTCTGTTTTTGTGTCTCTATCTCTGTCTCCATCTCAATCTCTCTCTCTCTGTTTCTTTTGTCTCTGTCTCTGTGTGTGTATCTCTGTGTCTCTGTTTCTGTGTCTCTGTCTTTGTCTATGTCTGTGTCTGTTTCTCTTTCCCTCCCTCCTTTTTTCCCCTCCCTCCCCCGTTCTCTTTCCTTACCCCCCTTCTCCATTACTCTTAGAGCCAAAGACTCCCAGGCATCCATTCTATTCCTCCACAAGATACTCTATCTGCTGGAATATTCTAGTATTCTTTCACTGGCTGTCTCCATGCCTAGAATGCTCCCCTTCTCCATCTCTATCACCATTTCCTGTTCTTCTTGGTTTCTTTCAGGTCCCAGTTAAAATTCCGCCCTCTATGAGAAGCCTTCATGATCCCTTTGACCTCTCTGAAATTACCTCCAGTTTTTCCTGTATATATCTTGCATGCACATAACTGTTTGAATGTCTGAGACACTGACTGTCTTTCCCTGATTAGGCTGAGAGCTTCTTGAGGGCAGGGACCATTTTGCCTTTCTTTGTATCACTAGTGCTTAGCACAGGGTCTGGAACATAGTAAGGATGTAATAACACTTGTTGACAACTTATTGGAGGATGAGTTTGGGGAGGGCACTAGAAGCTAGAGGGATTAGGAAAGGCTTCATGTAGAAGGTGTCACTTGAGCAGAGTTTGAAGAAAACAAGGGAAGTGGGGGAGGACCTTCCAAGAATGGAGGACACTCCCTGGGCAAAGACACGGAGAAAGAGATGAAGTATTTTTAAAATAGTAACTTTATTTTCAAAATATATGTAAAGATAGTTTTCAACATTCACCCTTGCAAAACCTTGTGTTCCAAACTTTTCTCCCTCCTTTCCCCCCACCCTCTCCCCTAGTCAGCAAGTAATCCCATATATGTTAAACATATGCAATTCTTCTATGCATATTAACATATTTATCACACTGCACAAGAAAAATCAGATCAAAAAGGAAATAAAATAACAAAAGCAAGCAAACAAAAAAAGTGAAAATACTATGTTTTGATCCACATTCAGTCCCCATACTTTTTCTGGATGCAGATGGCTCTCTCCAGGAGATGGAGTATAGTGTTTGAGGAACAAGAAGGCCTGTCTCGCTGAATCATAGACTTTCAGAATTGGAAGGACTTCAGAGTCCATCTATTTCCACCCATAGTTAAGAGGAATCCCCTCCCTATTGTCTATGACCAGTGGTCATAGACTACTTGCAGACTTCCAGTTAGAGAACTAACTACCTCTTGAGTCAGCCCGTTTCAATTTTGGACAGTTCTAATTATTAGGAAGTTTCAACCAGCTGGGTGCAGAGGAATCAGGATAGACCTAAGTGCAAATCCAATCTCAGACATTTACCAATGTCATCAAGGGCAAGTCACTTAGCCTCTGTTTCCTTGGTTTCCCTAATTGTAAAATGAAGATCATCATAGCATGTACCTCCTGGGATTGTCAAAGGGATCGAATGAGATGTTAATCATAAAGGACTTAGCCCAGTACCTGACACATAGTAGACACTTAAATGTTTGTTCCCTTCCCCAGTTGTTCCCATTATTTTTACTCAAGGTACTCACTAAAGACAGTACAAAGGGAACTTATATCATGCCAAGGAAGGTCTGGTCCTCCAGCTCCTCTCTCAGAGAAAGAGGGTTGAACCTTCTGGTGGTACAGGGTCCATCCATCTTGAAGGTGCTTAGATTGTTTAGGGAGCTTGGGCAAGCTTCTGGGTTGCCTAGGTGACCAGGAAGTGAAGCTTCACTGGTACAATTATATGCCATTTGGTACCTTAGGTCTGTGCTGGAGGAATTCCTACTGATTCTAAAGCTTTACTCTGGATAACAGGCCAATTTCATTTATAATTGATTAAGAATGAAATTTTTAAACATTTATTGATGACTTTTGTTTTTATATCACAGTTATTTTAATATTTAACCCCCTCCCTGAATAAGCCTTCTCTTAAGAAGGTTGCAAAAGCAGCTAATACAGTGACTCTTGTCTAATAATGTATACATTATTCTGTAGCCACAGTCTCCCATTCATCCTATCTTGCTTGTGGTCAATTTTATATATAAATTAGGAATAGCCAGGTAGCACAGTGGATGGAGCACCAGGCCTATAGTCAGGAGGACTCATCTTCCTGAGTTCAAATATGGTCTCAGACACTCACTAGCTGTGTGACCCTGGGCAAGTCACTTAACTCTGCTTGCCTCAGTTTCCTTATCTGTAAAACAAGCTTGAGAAGGAATGGCAAACCACTCCAGTATCTTTGTCAAGAAAACCCCAAATGGGGTCATGAATATGACTGAAAACATGACTGAACCAACAACAGCAATATATAAATTTTCCCTTGAACCTCTACTATAGGAGCAGCATGGTCTAGTATATCTACTGAGGGAGGGAGAAGACCTGGGTTCAGGTCCTTGGCCTCTGACACATACAGGCTAGGTGACCCTGTGGGACTTCTCTGTGTGCTGGCCCACCACAGAGAAGGCACCAATCAGCTTCTAGACTCTTGTCTATCTAGTTAATAATCATTTCTATAAAAACCGGTCCTCTGGCTTTACTTAGGCCATATTACAAGATTGTTCCTCATGGAAAATCTTACTTGGATCATAAACTATGGGAAGGTGGAAGGAAAACTGGATCATCTGCTCTCACCCTCTCATTTTACAGGTGAAGAAAAAGGGACCAGGAGGAGAGTAAATGACCAGCCCACTGTCACCCAGCTCATAGGCAGCGGAACCAAATCCAGTTCTTTCTCTGCTGTATTTTGTTACCAGTCCACAATTCTACTTCTCATCTTTCTTTCATCACCAGAATATATATATATATATATATATATATATATATATACATATATATAATATATACATACATATATATTATGTTTGTGTGGATTTTCTATATGTGTATATATGTATATGTATGTGTATATATATGTATGTGTCTAGCATACACACACACACATCCTAGTCCCTTTGCTCAGGTGAGAAAATGTCTGTAATAGATACAACAGCCTGCCCGTGGCCCAGCATCAGGAAGCTGAGTATGGGATGGGGAGCTGAGGGACTTGGCCTCAAATCCCAAGTTCAAGATCTGGCTCCAGGAGGCCTGAGAGAGGCAGGTGTGGGACATCTGGAAAAGGTCATCTGTAGTGTAAGAAAGTCACAGGAGCCTCCAACTGGAAGCAAAGGCTGGAAAGTATGAGGTCAGGGGGTGGGGAGCTAGCAGGCTGACCTATCACCACAGGCAGGACTTGGAAGGGAGGGCTGTGTCCTTAATTGACTGGCATTTGGCGTTGGGAAAGAGAGAGCAACTTGATACCCATTCTCCTTCCAGGTCCTTGGGCCAGGTCAGTAGGAGGAGGATAGAGTGAGAGTATGAGGTCAGGGCAGGGAATCCCAGCGGCTTGGGAGGGGAACAGAGGAGGAATGTTCTCAGGGAAGTGAGAAGAGCTGAAAGATTGACCTTCCTCCTTCTGACTCAAAATCTAGGGCCTTGGGGGACAGGTAAAGGTCTGGGCAGCTAGGTGATGCCATAGAGCCCAGCGTGCCAGGCCTAGAGTCAGGAAGGCTGATCTTCCCAAATTCAAATCTGACCTCAGACATGTATTAGCTGTTTTGTTTCAGTTTCAGAAATATCTGTAAGTGATAGACAGAGATACACAGAGAGATAGACACATAGGCTGAATTTGTTAACCTTAGAGGGCTAGAAAATTTTTTTTATTATTATAGTAGATGTTTTTGCAACAAGTTTCTTTTTTTAGTGTGTCCACTCTTTTATTTTTATAGTTTTTTATTATCAAAATATATGTAAAAATAGTTTTCAACATTCATCCTTGCAAGACCTTGTGTTCTAAATTTTTCTCCCTCCCTTCTAATCCCCTTCCCTGGAGAGCAAGCTATTCAATATATATTAGACATGTACAATTCTTTCATACTTATTTCCATATTTATCATGCTGCACAAGAAAAATCAGATCAAAAAGGAAAAAATGAGAAAGAAAACAAAAAGCAAGCAAACAACAAAAAAATGTGAAAATACTCAGTTCCGATGCTCTTCTCTCTGGGTGCAGATGGCTCTTTTTATCACAAGATCATTGGACCTGGCCTGAATCACCTCGATGTTGAAAAGAGTCATTTCCATTGGAATTGATCATCACATAAGCTTGCTGTTGCCATGTACAATTCTCTTTAATCTACTCATTTCACTTAGCATCAGTTCCTGTAAGTCTCTTCAGGCCTTTCTGAAATTATCCTGCTGATCAGGGCCAAAGGTAGTTCTCAGAATTCCCGTCAGCAAGAGAGAGATATAGTTATTTAGATGATGGTTGGATAGATGAATAGATAGGTAGACAGATAGATGATAGACCAAAACAGAAGGATAGACAGATGATAGATAAATAGAGATGATAGATAGACAGATAAATAGATGATAGATAAGCAGAGAGAGATAAGACAGACAAACAATAGAGAGATGAATGAATAGATAGGTGATAGAGACAGATGAATAGATAGACAGATGATAGATAAATAGTAATAGATGGATAGACAAATAAAGATGATAAATAGATGAATAGATAAGTAGAGAGACAGATAGATAGACAGACAGAGAGATAGAAAGACTGATAGAGAGACAAATGGATAGACAGGTAGACAGACAGAAAGATTGATAGACAGATGGTTAGACAAGTAGACAGACAGTATAGATAGGCAGACAGACAAATAGAAAGATTGATAGACAGATGGATAGACAGAGAGATAGAAAGATGGATAGAGACAAATGGATAAATACACAGATGATAGACTGAAAGACAGACAATAGAGAGTCAGAGAAATGGATAGACAGATGATAGGTAAATAGTAACAGATAGAAATGATAGGGAGATGATAGATGGATAGAGAAGTAGAGAGACAGATGGATAGACAGATAAATATAGAAAGATGGATCAACAGGCAGAGAGAGAGATACAAATGGATGTAGACAGAAAGGGAAGGATATACAGATGAATAAATAGAACTATTCTAGGCACTGGAGTCACAAATATAAGCGAGCAAGCCCGTCTTTACCCGCAAAAATTATTTTCTAGTGGGAAAGATGACAAAACAAGGTCCTGAAAGCGGGAATGGGGAGTGAAGAGAAGAAAAGGTAACAATGGGAACTGAACCTCAAGCCAAGAGCGAGATGCAGCATGATTGGGGGCAGTCCCCGCTGAGGAGGGAAGGGCCCTAGGTGGGAGTTTCTTGGAGCATCCATGAGACAGCAGATTGGGGAGCTCGCTCCGGGAAGTGGCCCAGCTGTATTCAGGGATGCAGAGCCTGAGGTTCCTGATTCTCCCCTCTGCTCTTCAAAGCCTTTCCCCCCCCGTGACCTTGGGGCATCAGGGACTGGGAGAAGTCTGACCTGGACTGCCGGTGTCGCCTCGGGGGGGAGGGACCAAAGCTTGCAGACTGCCGCCGGGCGGGACCGCCGGTCACCTCCTCAAAGTCCTCCCAGAGACGCGGTCAGTGCTAGGGAGAGGAGCTCCGGAGCGCAGAGCGCCGGCCAGCAGTGCTGGAGGCTGCAGGGCTGCTGAAATTCGGGGCACTAGCAGCTTTGACAACCCCATGGCTTGCTGAGCCAGAGGGATGATCCGCCTCTCAGCACGTAGTCTCCGCTTTCCATCTATCATAAATGCCCGACACACACACACACACACATACACACACACACACACACACAATTCCTTCTATAAGCCTTCTATAGCTCCAGAAAACTGGAAAAGCCAGCAGGAGGACGTCTCAGATTTGGGACATGGTGAGAAATTTTCTTTCCTTTCCCTCATGTACAATAAACAACGTACCCAGAGAATGCTGATTGTTTTCTATGAATTTGGGGAGCACAGGCCGAAAAGGGAAATACTAGATGAGCCATGGTGGCGGAAAATAAGCCAGAGATTTTCCTGGTGCAGTGAACAGAGTTCAAATTTGGCCTCATACCTGCTTTAGCTGTGGGTCTCTGGTCAAGTTACTTAATCTGTCTGTTCATTCAACTGTAAGAGGAGGATCATACTAGCACCTGCCTCCCAATGAAAGGATCAAATAGGATATTTATAAAGCATTTAGCGCAGTGCCTGACACACAGTAGGTGCCCAATAAATGCTTATTCATTTCCCCTACTTTTACTCATTTTGTTCTAAATCAGTTTTGAATCTGACAACCATGGGCTTAAAAAAAAATCTAGCTCTACAGTTCAGCATGGCAAAAGTTGGCTTTGGTGGTGATGGGAAATCTTGTACAAGCAATAGAGACCTTAATTGAGACCCACTAGCTTGGCTTTAGTACAGCATCACCGGGTGGGCAATTAATAATAATAATTAACATTTTATAGTATTTATATGTGTGTGGCAATGTCCCTACTTGGCCGATTAGGTTATCTTGCCTTTCTGTATGCTCAAGGAAGGCAGCAAATGAGTTGGTATGGGTTGTTTATACTACTTTGATACTGTCATATGAGAAATCACAAGATTTCTGTGTTTGTAAAAGTGCCTGTGTCAGGGGCAGCTAGGTGGCGCAGTGGATAGAGTACCAGCCCTGAAGTTAGGAGGACCTGAGTTCAAATCTGGTCTCAGACACTTAATGTTCCCTAGCTGTGTGACCCTGGGCAAGTCACTTAACCTCAATTGCCTCAGCAAAAAACAAACAAACAAAAAAAAAAAGTGCTTGTGTCATATTTTTATTCTTTGTATTTCCCAATATTAGATGATCAACATTTTTTTAAAAAATTAAAGCAAAGACTTAAATAATGTCCAAGGAGCTTTCCTTCTCTAATAATTTATTATTTTATAACTCTGGACTTCCAGGTCTTGAGAATCTTGAACAAAGAGTAGGATGAAGGGGAAGGAGAAAAGTAAAGGGGAGAACTTCTGGTTAGGCAGGTAAGGGAAGGTAACCTGTGCATAAGCAGAACAGGTTCTGGGCATGATGGATCTTCTAGAGGAAAGCTAGTGGAAAACGTAGCCTTCAGTCCCCTTAGAAAGGACAGTCTAGCTGAATATCTCTTCCCACTGGTGCCCTTCTCTTTATGCTCACCATATTCACCTTAGTTCAGCCCCTCACTATCCCTCATCTAGAGTTTTACAATAATTTTATTTTATAATTTATTTTACAATAATTAATAATAATACTGCCAGACTCTCCCCTTATAACCCATCTTTCCCATTGTTATCTAAATAACCTTCCTAAAGGATAGGCCTTTATATGTTGCTTTACTTCTCCAAGGACTCAGGGATTCCCCATCACCTAGAAGACAAAATTTAAACTATTTAGCTTGGCATCAAGGTCCTTCTCATATAATCTAGCTTTAGATAGGTACCTTTTAAATCATATGTTATACTATTTTTTTTTATGTTCCAGTCAAAGTAGATCATTGGCTATTTCCTCCATCTCATCCTGACTTTTTCCATCTCATGCTTAAAATCCAGTCGCCATCCACTAAACTTTGCCCAGAATTTCAAGTATGTTGAAATCCTTCAAGGTCCAGTTCAGTTATCACATCCTCCACAGAATCTTACTTCATCTCCATGGGGAGATTAGGTCAAAGAATCAGAAATAGTCTAGAAGAGACAAAAAAAAATCCAAAAAACCAACTCCTCCCCCCCAAAAAAAAATTCAGGGGAATGTGATTAATGTGTTCAAGTATTTGAAAGGATATATAATGTGGAAGGGGAACAAGGAGCCATGGATGGACATTGCAAAGAGGTTAATTTAGGTTTGATTTCAAGAGAGATTTCCTAACAATCAGAGCTGTCCCAAAGTGGGACTGTTGGCCTGCCCTGAGAAATGAAATCTTCAAATTGAGGTTGTTGACAGCTGGGTAGGTTGTAATGGGGATTCCTTTTGTGTATGGGTTGGGCCAGTTGGTTCCTGAATTCTCTCATACTCAGAAATTCTTTAATTCTGTGATTTTCCAGCCTGATCTGATCCCTTCCTCTTTGAACTTCTGGGCCACTTTCTTTGACTCATTCCATCCACTTAATCATATCTGACTTTAATTAATTAATCTTCACTAGAATGCAAACTCCTTAGAGGCAGGAGATATGTTGGTTTTCACCTTTGTACCTCTAGTGCCTAGTATATTTTCTTAAATATAGTAGGTACTTGGTAGAGCAATAAAATGATCCAGCTATTCTGGAAAGCAATTCAGAGCTATGCTTCTAAAGTCACTAAACTGTGCTTTTTTTTTTTTTTTGTACCTAGAAATGCTACTTACTATATCTCACTGAGATTAAAGAAAGAGAAAAAGAACCCATATACATAAAAATACTTACAGTAATTCTTTTTACAGTGGCCAAGTTCTGGAAACTAAAAGGGTAATCATTAACTGGGATTCGAATACGGCCTCAGACCTTTACTAGCAGTGTTCATCCTGGGCAAGTCATTTAATCCTTTTTGCCTCAGTTTGTTCATTAATAAAAGAAGGTGGAAAAGAAAATGGGAAGTCTGTCTAGTATCTTTGCCAAAAAAAAATAATAAAAACAAAAAACCCAAATGGGGTCACATGACTGAAAAACAACTGAAAAAAATTTAGAATTTAAAAAAGAAAAAAAAAAACAGTAAGTACTTAATAAATGTTGAACTGAGATCAATGACTATGTGAGACACAATTCTAGTATAAGATATACACCTATGAAAGATAACTTATTTCTCCCTTTTCCCTAGGGAAATTAAATCAATAAGCTGATAATAATAATGTGATATGTGGGCAGCTAAATGGTAAAGTAAATAGAGTTCCAGGTCTGGAATCAGGAAGATTTGAGTTCAGATTCCTTGGATATGACTGAAATGACTAAACAATAATAAAACACACACACACACACACACACACACACACACACACGCGCGCGCGCGCGGCATGTGCAGGTTGAACTCCTCCTTTGGCTGGTAAGAAGCATAATGAGAACTAAAATTTCTGCCCCAAGCTTGCCAAAGTCCCTTTCCTTCAGGGTTCCTCCTCCTGCTTTCCTTTCTGGCAAGCAGTCTCCCCACTCAATAATTCAATTCCATGAATGTTTATGAAGCATCAACTATGTGCCAAGTATCATGTAGGGTACCAAGGATGCAAAGATGAAGTGAAACAATGGTCACTGCCCTCAATGAGCTTACATTCTATTGGGGTAAAACAATATCTACACAAATAAGCAAATATGAACCACACAAATAATGACAAAATAATTGGGCTGAGCTGGATAACTACCAGGTAGTGCAATGGATAGAGCACCTGATCTGGAGTCAACAAGACCTGAGTTCAAATCCAACTCAGATACCTACTAGTCAAGTTACTTAATCCTTTTTATGCCTCCTGTATAAACAGAACTAGAGAAAGAAATAGCAAATCACTCCAGCATCCCAAATCCCAGAAAATCCCAAATGGGATCATGAAGAATTAAATGATAGAACACTGAAGGCTTCTTATAAGAGGGAATGAGGGCTTCCCAAAGGCAGAAGTGAGGAAGACAACATTTCAGGTAAGGGATGGGGCAGCCATCACAGAAATTGGAAAGAGAGTTGTTTCTGTAAGGAAAAACAATAGGCTCTCTTGGCTCCACTAAACTAGAAAGAGAGGGAGACAGGGAGCTTATTAAGCTCTAAACTATGTGCCAGGAACTGGGCTAAGGGCTTTACAAATATCTCATTTGATCATCACAACAATCCTGGGAGATACATACTATTATCTCCATTTTATATTGAAAACACTGTAAAAAGATAGAAATTAAGTGATTTGCCCAACACTAGTTAAGTGTCTGAGGTGAGATTTGAATTCAGGTCTTTCTAATTCCAGGCCCAGAGCTCTATCCACTGAACCACCTGCCTCTAAGACTTTGGGTGTGGGCCCGGTAATGGATTATCTGTCTCTCTTGTCTGAGAATCAATCTAGCTAAATTTGAAGATCTCTAGACCCAAAAGGCTGGTTGCTAGATGATTACTATTTTGGCTGCAGAATCTCAGAGAGATCAAGCAATCAGCAAGCATTTGCTAAGTGCCTGCTGCATTTAGAGCTGGGCTGGGCCCTGGGAATAAAAAAGATGAAAATAAAATAATGATTTTTCAGGAGCTGATATTCTATGAAGGAGATAACATGTACACATGCTAATATACATGGAATAAATACATACTAGCTTGTGAGAGGAAAGCATAAACCACTGAGAGAATTGGGAAAGGTCTTATTTCTGGTACCTAATTGAACTTTAAAGGAAGGTGGGAGGATTTCTAAGAGTCAGTGATGAAAGAATAGGTAAGCGTTATAGTGTGGGTGATAGCACTGGTCTTGGAAGTCAAGAAAATCTGAGTTCAAATCACACTACAGACACAAATACTAGCTGTGTGACTCTGGGCATATCACTCAATCTCCCTCAGTCTCAGTTTGCTCCACTGTAAAATGGGGGATATAATAGCACCTATCTCACAGAGTAGTTGTGAGATCAGATGAGAATATTTGTAAAACATTTCAAACCTTAAAATGTTATGTAAATGATAAATACTATTTTTGTTTTTAATTCAATAGTATTTTATTTCTCAATTATTCATTTTTGTAAGATTTTGAGTTCCCAATTTTTTTTCTCTCTCTTCCTTACCTTTCCCCTCTCCAAGACAGCAAGCAATCCGATATAGGTTATACATGTATAATCATTTTAAACATATTAGTCATTTTGTGAAAGAAAAATAAGAATTAGAAGTAAAACAAAAAAAGGTGAAAATAATATGTTTCTATTTACATTCAATCTCTACAATTCTCTCTCTGGATGCAGATGGCATTTTCCATCCTAAGTCTATTGGAATTGTCTAAAAGTCCATGTTTTACAGATGATGGAAGTGAAGTCCAGAGAAGACATGTGGCTTGCTGTGAAGACACACTGTTTAGGCACATGGTGCATGACATGGTGCAAAGAGGTCTGGCATTGGTTTGGTGTTCAAACAAATATTATTATTAATGCATTCTGTGTATTGGAGAGAGTTTGTACAAAAGTATGGAGATGAGAAATGGAATATTTTTTTTATTTTTTTATTTTTAATTTTTTAAATTTAAAATTTTTTTATTATTAATATTTTTAATTTTCAAAACATATGTATGGGTAATTCCTAAACATTAACCCTTAAAAAGCTTTCTGTTACAAATTTTTCCCCCCTACTCCCCACCCCTCCCCTAGATAGCAGGATATCCACTACATGATAATTATGTTAGAATACTTAAATCGAATAAATGTATAGTTATTGCCACACATAATTTTTTTGTTCAGGAGAAATCATATCTACAAGAAAGAATAATCCAATAAAGGAAATACAATGCAAGCAAACCTCAATAGAGAACATGAAAATGTTATGTTGTAGTAGAGAAATGGAATGTTATGTGTGAGGAAGAGCAAGAAAATTAATTTGGCTGGACTTAAAGATTGCATAGAGGGGAGTGACATAAAATAAGGCCGGAAAGGTAAAGTGGAGCCTGGTGTTAGAGAGCTTTAAATGTCAAGGAAATTTGTATTTGGATATGGAATAAATAAGAAGACACAGGAGATTATTGAGCTGGGGAGTGACATGCTTTAGGAAGATCTCTTTGGCCACTGGAAATGGATTGGAGAAGGGAGATATTTAAGGCAAGAAGAACAATTAGAAGGCTACTGAAGTGTCCAGTTCAGTGGTGATGCTCATTTATCAGCCATGTGAGCAGAGAAAGCTATTGTTGAGGTAGAATTGACAAGTCTTAGGAACTGATTGGATATTTGGGGGAGAGGGAGTCAAGGATGACTCCAAGATTTTGAACTTGGGTAATTATCTACAAAAGATTGGATGTTAGATTTACCTCTAGGAGCAAGAACCTACACAAATAGAATTAAGACCAATGAAGTATTGGAGTTTAATTAAGCCTAAGCATCTTTATAGTTCTTACATTGGTCAGGCACCATGATAAATGGTTTACAAATATTATCTCATTTGATCTTGGATTCTCCTGTAGCAGCCTCTCTGATCTACTCTTCCATTTATCTCGCTATTTGAAATCAACAACCAATAGCATTTGTTAAGGCCATTACAATAAACATTTTCAAGTGCCTACTGTGTGCCAAGCACTGGCAGTACAAAGAAAGTCAAAAATAGTTCCTGCCCTCAAGAAGCTTGCAATCTAATAGGGGAGACAGGAAGCCAAAAAGCAGGGAGTAGAAAGAGAAGGAAGAGGGAGGGAGGGAAGGAGGGCAAAGTCTGGAAATTCAGGAGTAAAGAAACTGAGAGATGGGTAGCAGGAACAGAGTAGGACTTCCAGGATAAGAAGGCTGCTTGGGGGCATCTTGATGAATATCCCAGAGAATCAAGAATAGAAAACAGAGATGAATAAATTTGAATAACTCTGAAATAGCTTCATCCCTCTGCACTCTGTCTTTGTGCTTATATCTGATTTGGAATGTCTGTCTGCTTCTAGATGGATGCAGTGCTCCTCATCCTGGTCCAGAAATCTCCTTTCAAAAACATATGGGAGGAGGAGGATGGGAAAGAGAAGAGAGAAGTTCTCTCCCCCTCCCACTCTGCCTCTCTTGCAGGGGGTCTCCTCTGCCGGCAGCTCTCAGCTCGAAATGTCTTAGAATTCTTGTACTGGGATGGGATATCCTGCTCTGTCCCTGCACATGCTGCCTCATGGGTTAGAGGAGAAAGAAAGCCTTGGCTTCCATCTTTGGATCTCCCTAAATGAGGACCACTCCAATCCCTGACTGCCTCCCATCTTCCTTCCATCTCCTTAGGGTTTCCTTCCCCCTTAGCCCATCATTTCACCAACTCATGATCACCTTGTGATTGTATCCTGAGCCTTCTCTGACTTCTATCAACTGAAAATGGAGGCAGGGAGGCAGGAGCACCTTCTTTCTTCTCTTTTCCAGTTTCTCCATCCCTCTCCCTGCCCCCTTCTCTTTTCATCTCCTTCCCTGCCTCCCTCCCTCTCTCTTTCCCTCTCCCCTCTCTGTCTATGTCTCAGTCTTTGTCTCTATCTCTCTGTCTCTCTGTGTGTCTCACTCTGTGTCTCTGTTTCTGGCTCTGGCTCTGGCTCTCTGTGTCTTTCTGTCTCTCTGTCTCTATCTCTCTCTGTGTGTCTTTCAGTCTGTCTGTCTCTCTCAGTCTGTCTGTCTCTGTCTCTCTTTCCACATACTCCTTCCCTTCCTTCTTCCTTCCCTCCCTTCTCTTCCTCTAAATTCTCAGGCTTTCCCTTTTTTGGCCTTTCTCATCTCTTTCCATTTCCTTAAAGGCCATGTCAAAGAAGAAAAAAGAAAATTATACTTAAAAATATCTTTAGTGCTACTTTATACAATTTTAAACTATTATTCTTTTCCCCCCTGAGGCAATTGGAGTTAAGTGACTTGCCCAGGGTCACACAGCTAGGGAATGTTAAGTGTCTGAGACCAGATTTGAACTCAGGTCCTCCTGACTTCAGGGCTGGTGCTCTATCCACTGTGCCATCTAGCTGCCCCTTAAACTATTATTCTTGCATTTTTTTGGTCTGCATTTTCTTTTGCAATATGTTTAATATGGAAATGTGTTGCATGACTACACATGTATGACTATATCAAATTGCTTGCCTTCTGAAGGGTGAGAAGATCTGTAGCTCAAAATTTTTTTTGCTGTAACTCAAAATTTAAAAAAAACCTAATATTCAAATATTTTGTTTGTATATAATTGAGAAAAATAAGATTTAAATTAAAAATAGGAAAAAATAGTGCTACTTTAACCTTTAAGTATTCCCTATAGTCATACTGAACCCCAGAAAAATGAATGAAAGCTCATGGGAACGATGGTCTCTCTACCCCTTTTCTTCCTCTGGTTCAATTTACCCACTCTCTCTCTCCCTCTCCCTTCTAGCTTCTGACTTCTGGCTTGCCAAGCATTCCTGGCCACACACATGCTCCTTCTAGAGATAACTGGAAAAAAATTTCAGTTTCCTAAGTCTAATCATCAAAGATAAGACTGGGGAAAGATTTGGCAAAATGGAGGTTTCTTGGTGGTAGAAACAGAGAAGAAATTGGTTTCTCTCTGGAGTGGAAGAGAGATGAGCAGACCTAAGGTATTTTCATATGCAAGTCTCATATCAATCATGGCATTATAGATTTGCGCTGGAATGGATCTGTTTTATAGATGAGGAAGCTGAAGACAGAGAATCAGTTCTGGATCTAGCTCAGTTTTCTTTCTATTCGTTTATGGATCTAGTACAATTTCTGTCTTGTAAGAAAATTGCATTGCATTCTTTGAACCTGTTGCTTAGACATCCTTTAGGTTATGATGACCAGAAACTCAGATTCAAAGACTGGAAGGGAATTTTCTCAAAATTATACATCTCAAGCAACCCACATAATTTCTCTGAAAATTGGCCCTGTACTGGTCAGTTACTGTTTCCTTATTCCTTTGAATACAGATAGTTGGGGGAGGAGGGAAATAGGCCACCCTTTATTCTGATTTCAGGGAATTGTACCTATTTACTTTCCCCTTCCAACTCAGAAAGCCCCTAATCTTTCCTCCAATTAGAAATCAGATTACTTAATCTTGTATCCTCGTTTACATCCTGTTAATTGTTTTCTTTTAATGTATAAAAATCTTTTAAAATTTTTATGCATTAAAAATCTATCTCCCCAAGCTGATAGACTGGTCCCAATTTGATATGCATTTGACATACATTCCCTTAATAAATCGATAAACTCAGAAGTTTGAACTATTTTTTCTGGTTATTTCAGATTTCACCTATCACACCAACAAAACTCCCAAGTGTTGCCAGAACCAAGTTAAAATGTAATTGGGAAATATTTAACAAAAGAAAGAAAAATATAAATTCAACATAGTTAATTTGTGGTTTTCTAAGTCAATATGTGGCAGGTAGGGTTCCTCCCATGTTAGTTTGAAACTACTGTTCTATAGCAAAGCTTCTTTTTTTTTTTAAATAGTATTTTGTTTTTCCAAATACATGCAAAGATAGTTTTCAACATTTACCTTTGCATAACTTTGTATTCCAATTCTTTCTCTCTCTCTCCCTTTTCCCCCTTTCTTAAGATAGCAAGAAGTTCAACATAGGTTAAAGATATGTAATTCTTCTAAACATATTTTCATATTCATCATTATAGCAAAGCTTCTTAAACTGTGGATTGTGATCCCATATGGGACCACATAACTGAATGTGGGGGAGCAATAAAAATTTGGCAATAGTAAATATCAAACATTCCACCAAGATTTAATTCTTTATGTAAAAATAAACACATCCATCTCATTTGTATGCAATTTGTCTTTAGTAAACGGTAAAATTATATGTATCCCAAAGAATTGTTTTAAAATAAATTCCTTTGATTTATTATCAGTAAATGTTTGATTTGTATACCTATTTTATATGCCCATATCTGAGGTCACATAAAAATTTCTCGGGTAAAAAGGAGTCACAAGCGGAGAAAGTTTTAAGAAGTCCTCCTGGTCTATAGTAATTTTTTTGTTTTTTTGAGTTTTTTTTTTTTTTTTTTTTTTTTTTTTTTTTTTT